>JANHOG010000060.1:0-31447 GCA_027627325.1 Phlebia brevispora
TCTGTGAGTCAAAGTCCCTTTCTCAGGCAAAGGACATCAGCCGCCCCGCTGCAGCATCGTCAGAGGACATTGATGCGTGGGAACTCGTGCTGCGCTATGCCTGCTCGAGCAATTGCATGGCCGACATCGGTCAAGCCACAATCACAGAACCGCTCCCTGGGCAGCTTTCGGTCAAGCATCAGTCCTCCGCCTGATCGACCTGCGAGCTTTCCTAGATACCCAAATGGACCTAGTCGCTGATGCAGTGATGGCCGCGGCCGGCATCAGACAGAACTTCTGTTGATTGGGATCTAACCTGCCTTATCTGGGCCACAATGACAGAATGGTCGAGGCGTCTAGAGGCACGCTGTGATGAGCCTTTTGACAGGGCGAGGAGGATAGATTCGGACGGTCGGTCTCCCTTATTTTCTTTTCTACCACCACCACAGCCCCTCGCTGTGCGGAGGGTGACCTTCCTGACCGTGGCTATCGTCCCAGCGACCCCGCCTGTCTTTCTTGACTGGCGATGCTGCCGTACAGCTTGAAGGTCGCTTGGTTTGCCCTATCGCTTGCAGGTGCGTAGCGGAGGCCCGTTGCGAGCCTCCGGAGGTTATCATCAACGCCGGCGAGCGTACTGACGGCTCTCTGCCAGGTCTGCTCGGCAGCTGGGCAACTCTGCCGTTTTTCCCGAGTCAGCTCTTCTTGTCCGGATGGGTTCCGCTGCTGTACGGTGTGGCGAACACGGTACTGCAAGGAATTTTCTGCCTAGGTAACAGCAATTGGTTAATTTCAGTGTCAAATTAATGACTGTGGTGCCAAGGTCTCATATGGCGGATGAACCCACTCGAGATGCCCCACGCCTTCTGCATAGGTGAGCCCTCTCTCACCCATACCGGGATCAGTGCTAAATATGATGTTTGTCTACAGCTCAGACTGTCCTGACGCAGATAGCGTGGGCGTGTCTTTCCGGACTGTGCGCCTCAGTCTCACTGAGCACCGCAGCAGTTGCTCTCAATTCATGCCCGGGCTTCTTCAGAACGTCTGTCGAATACAAGCAGAATTCCAGATTTTGATGTGCTGATACGGTTTACAGTGCGACTCGGCTACCGGTCACAGTAACCCTTGTCGTCGTTTTTCCCGCCATTGTTCTCGTTTTACAGCTTGCACTCCTTTTGAAGTTGGACGCCGTCCAGCCCGTCAATGGAATGAATTGTGATGCATCCCATCCGACGTGGTAAGTTTCTAGCAACTTCTGAGGTCGCTTCCCGCTAACGTGCTTGCTGCTCGTAGGGTACGCGTACTGGGCTATGCTGGCCTTACACTCGGGCTTTCCGTTCCTTCCTTCGTGCTCTCCCTAATGGCAGCCATGCGCTTGATATTCAAGTCGCAGCAATACCCACTTCACAAGTCTCGTCCGTCATCGCGCGTAATCAACACTCAGGACGCCCTGACCGCTATTCCCGACCGCCGGCAGCGCCAGAGGGACTCCAAGGCAAACTCGAACCTCAACGTACCGTTCACTGCGCTGAATAACTCGTCGCAAGATATATCTCCTTCGCCATTACTCCTTCCCAAGGCTTATCTGCCTGACGCCGACGCCCTCGGTCGAGCGCCTACAGTCGCCAAGCATTCTAAGTATCATTTACCTTTCGACGTCCCACCTGCGCCGTCAGCGCCACATAGCCGACGATCTAGTGCTCTCAGCCATCCCCCCTCACAGGCACGCTCGTCCCCCGTGATGAACGGAAGTCTTCGTAGCCAGCGCTCGAACCAGAACTCTCCATCGCCGATCATGTTCGCCTCCCCATCGAAAAACGGCTCACAAAACAACACCGTCGTCATTAGCGTTTCCAGAGCGTCAGATCGCCGAGCGAGCGCGGAGGAGGACAAGGAGTCTGGTCCTATCGTGCAAGTTCAGGCAGACGAGGCAGATGATCATTCTGACGAGGCTACAACTGAAGTCATGCACTCGATGGGCATGCCGGATCGCGGGTCGATCGCAAAGGACCAGTGGATGTACGAAAATGCGGGAGACGAGAACATGAGCCTGTATGTGTTGTCGCCGTACCCCAGAATACGAAGACTTGCATCGGGGCGTAAGTACCTTTATCGGTTATATTGAATCTTTAATCGAACGTTGTCGTCAGAACCGCCATGGCTCGATGAACCCGCTGAACCAGAACCTCCGCTATTGCTCACCGTCATATTCCAACTATTCATCTCATCAACGCTGATTCTGGCGACAATCTCATCTCTCATTGACATATTCTCACAAAGACACACTCCTTCGCCATTCGGCACACAACACGTCGCCCAGCTCCTAGCAGCCTGGGCCCCGTGCCTGTGTATATGCATGATCTTCTGCCAGAAGTCCTGTTCATACCTTCGATCTTAGTCGGATTTTACCCCACCCCGTTTCGACACCGGAAGACGTGTACTCACAAGAATCATCACCTTCGTTCTGTGGATCCAAGATACCACCTCGCTTGTATACCGTGTACACCCCTCCTTTCTTCTTGATGTACAATACTGGCCGCCGTTGGCCGCTGTAGCTTACCCCTGTAAAGTAGACGTACTAATGGATTAAACACACGCCCTCCTTGTTTTTACCTATCTTTGACTCGGACGGATCGGTCTGGGCCTTCATTGTGAAGAATGCAAGTTCATTGAAGCAGCACTGGTATAATCAATCGATCTCTCAAAGTTCCACTGCGGACACTTCACATGCCACGTCTCTTCACGAAGTTCTGCGGGATATCAAATTATTATGATTCGAACCATCGAGTGCAAAGGGAGCAAATCGACTTTACCTCAAGATCTTGCTGCGTTGCTACCGCAAGCACAAATTTACGTCCCCAATCTGTCACTGCGGAAGATGATGCAGATGAGTGCCGCGGATCAACATCGAAGGAATGCAGCACACCTATGGCGAACAGGTTATCTTGCAGGAACTCTTCAAGCTCAGCCAGTGGTGTCGAGGGCGTGATCAGGGTGTATGGATGCGATCGGGAACGCTGGAACTTGTTCATGTACGCGATGACTTTGTCGCTCTGAAACGGTAAGCTTTCGGTCAGTAGAGGGTCAAGCCAATAGACAGACTTCAACGAGCGCACCGGGTTCGCCTCCCCCGCCTCCCATTTCGTCTTTAGTGCGGCGACGTCCAAGTAGCCTAACGGTTTCCGGTGTTGATCAAGTACTCTGCAGGAACATACAGTCAACACAAAGTTTCTGTAAGACGTATAGGCTGAACAGGCGGACTCACGGTATTTGCGAGAAGTCGCGCTCGTATGCAAGCTCTATGGCCCGCGAGATCGCCTCGTCGGCTGGCAGCGCGAATGCAGGCGGCAGTTGGAGATCCTGCACTTTTAGACATGGCGAGACAACAGCAGTGTCAGATTTGGAGGCTGAGAGGGGAGGGAAGAAACGGCTTGACCTCGACTACCGCTCCGCGGTACTTGTCCCCCGCGAACGCCGGTGCGGGGGCGTGGGTGGTTGTTGCTGCTACTGCGGAAGCCATGAAAGCTAACGGAGGATGTGTATTTCACAAGAGACTAGGTAGCTCGCTGTGTGTGGTCGTGAGGAAAAGTCGTGCAATGAGAGTAAGAGGAGAGGAAAGCACTTGAGCGAAGTGCGAAAGCGCTGGCCTGCTCAAAGTGGGCCGCGCTTGTCACTGTGCGGGTACTTCCATTCCGAGCTGCGTGGTGTTGTGTCGCACCATCTTCACGAACTTGTACGCGTCTTAGACTGGCTGTGGAACGAGTTCTGGAGGTACGAGGTATAGCACTGTAACTCTTGGTGTTAAGCCTGCGAGAAAGCTGACGGCATTGCCCGCAGGCTAGCTAGTCACACCATAAAGTGGACCAGAGTATGTTAAGAAAAGGCCTCGCAGTAATTGGGTACGGAGAAGCAGTAGTATCAATCTCAACGAGTCTGAAGCCCTTCGGGGAGGAAGGCGAAGGGATTCTTGGGTTGCTTAGTGCGTACACATTCTGAAGTACAGATATTTTACTGCAGGAAGATCTGATCACGGCATACAAGTTCTTCACCAGCGCATCATCGTATTGTAGAATCAACCCCCATGACAAATGGAAGATGAGGGCAACGTTCATCTTGATACGATTCTTATCCTCACTAGGCGCAATGGAAGAACGTGGTGACAGTAGACGGAGTTATCGCACCTTTCATCCCGATTTATACACTGAACACGAGGCTACGCTTTCCCACCGCAACCAGGCGTCCTATACCCAAAGATCAGGCCTACTATGCCGGCCCGCTCCTCGCTGGCGCACAGATCCACTTCGCTCGTGAGAGGAATGCTCAACACAGAGTTCTGAGCGGGGTTGTTTGGCCGCGATGTACGGAACAAGTCTTGACTTCTTTATTACCCCCGTGGTGTACTGCAGTGCAGTAGACGGTCGGGAGTCATTGGCAGATGTCGCGGTATCATGCATCGATGGCGAACAGTCCGGGGCGGTACCGAATATGGATATGCTTGTGTATGCTGAGGGCCACACGTACCAGGAATTGCGGGATATCGTGTAAGCAATCTTCACAGCCATAAAATGATGAGCTGACGTGGTGGGAACAGACTCGCAGTTGGTCTCGTTTTCTTAGACAGTCGTTGAGGCCCCAAGAGCTGAGAACGCGCTTGCTGATGATGGGATGGGTCGTATCTTCAGAACAGCAAGACCCACTGTTATGCACTGCACCACCAAGGACAAGGGGATAACTAAAGCTCTCACTGGCACTTGAAGGTTCCTCCGGCGTGAGATTGACTCGCAATCCTCCGGATGTGCCGCAAAGTATGTGGAGTCACAAGGCGCAAACTGCTGTGGTCGCCCGCATCTGATGAGCACCTGGAGATTGGTCGCCAATAGGATCCCGGCGCACATTAGGCCGTCCCATCTTTCAATCAATGAGTACTATGCTAATGACAGCGCTATCCGCGAGCGAATGTTATACGGCTTGACACCTTCCCCCTCTATGAGCCTGTATCTGATCTCGCGGTCGTTTGCTTAGTGCTCGAAATGAATGTTAACAGAGATGGTGACGCACAGGAGGAGTTCGACTGTGCTAAGGAATCGATTAAAGTACAAGTGATAGTGCTGGCGCGACATACTCACTGCAGAACTTGTAACGACTTGGAGCCTCGTTCACTTTGTGGCTTTGAGACTCGCGATAAGATATCAACAGGCGCATAGGAGAAAGCCTGCTCAAAGCTACCAAATTTCCTCCTCAGCCGCAGTCATAGTTTGTTTGCAATGGTTTCACAGTGGGCGATGCAGATAGTTCCAGTTCCTGGATGAATGCAAGTTTCCTCCACATTCATAGCCTGGCGACGGAAGCACACGCGTTCGATGTCCCGAGCAGGAACGCATCAGTGGTAGCATGCGGTCAATGTTCGTAGGCGGTGCCGGTCTATCAGTGACTCTAACCCGTTCGGACACATGGGCGTTTGATAGCATGCACCTCATATATCTTTCGCTGACGCGTTCAACGATCCTGTTCACAGCTTGAACCGCCCCCTCCCACACGAAATGAACTTCGTGCTAGAGCACCAAACTGTGCTCTTCGAGGGTCTAAGCTTGAAGGTTGCACAGTTGACGGAAAACCACAGGCAAGTACAGCTTGCTCGATCGCGTTCTAAATGAGTCTCGCGCCGCAACGCGAAAAATTGACGCGCTTGTTCGTAGCTTTTGGCTCGATCCACGACTGTACCCTGCCTATGTCTCTGCTGCATCCGCTGCGATACTCGTATTGCATGGCCTTGTCGCCTCAAAACCAGCGCAGCGGCTCCGCGCGGCTCTCACCTCGTACAAGCCGCCATCCGAGGAGGTCGCAATACCAACCGAGCCGAACGTCGGGTTCTGGAAGGGACTGACCTCAAGGGCAGGTGGCACAGTGCCATTTGCGTACAAGTTTGTTCGACTAGTCGCCACGCTTGCGTTGACCGGATTGGTGCTGTTCACATCGTTACAAGGATGGACATGGTATAATGTTGCCTTAATGGCGACCCTGGTATGTTCTCGAAGACTTTTGGAAGTGGACGCATTCTGAACATCAGGCAGGGCTATGCATGCATCCTTGCGATCCTGAACGCTTTCATGCCGGCGAAGCCAGCGTTGACGTATTCCTTGCACTTGACTCTCGTCACTTTGACGACGTGCGCGCTGTACTTCTATCGCGATGTCTGGCCGCTCATGACATTCACGCTTCGACCCGTCGATGAAGATGAGGGTGTGATCCTTTGGGTGAAGATTGGCCTGTTGACCTTCGTCAGCGTTGTGGTTCCGCTCCTCGAGTCGTATGCGTATATCCCCGTGGACCCGGCGGTACGTATGCGGGTTCTGCGCGTTTAATGCGGATCCTTACTGTGATTGTGTTTGCAGGAGCCGATGCCTGAACCGAACCCAGAGCAAACGGCGTCGATACTCTCGTTCCTCTTCTACAGCTTCCTAGACCCCATTATCTGGCTTGCCTATCGCATCCCCCACCTAAGCCATGACCAACTTCCCCCACAGTGCGACTATGATTATGCAAAGAATTTGATCAAGCGGAGCTATCCCGTACGTATATTCGTTCTTGATGAAGCTACAAATGCGTTAATGTCGTCTGTGCAGCATCTGGATCCGTTCTCAGGTGCCAAGAAGCGTAATCTCTTCTGGGGTCTCGTGATGGTCTTCAGGCGATCGCTTACCTGGCAGTCGCTTGTAATTCTTGGTCTTGTAAGTAACATGCCTTATATTTTGGGTTTATCATCTTACTAATGAGAACCGTAGGCTATTGCCAAGTTGGCAGGTCCTATTGGGACAAACCGATTGCTACTGTATGAGTCTTCCGCTTTTTTGAGGCATCTTTGTGATAGTCTTCTTCCAGCTACATAGAAACGGGCGGCGAGGATGCAGTGGTAAAGCCGTGGGTTTGGATCCTCTGGATCGTTGCTGGTCCATTGTTCCAAAATCTGTTTTTCCAGCTCTACATATATCTATCGGTAAGCCATCTCCGAGGCACTTCTGTGTCAAGATTCATAGGCTAATTCACTGATGTCGCCTCAGACTGGCTCGCTTGTCCGTGTCGAAAGCATCATCACCTCTCTGGTCTTCGATCACGCCCTACGCATCCGTTTGAAAGCTGAAGTGTCCGACAAGAAGGACAAGCCAGCCACCGAGGACGCTACAAGCGTCGGCGTAGACGTCGATACGAGCAGGAGCGATAGCCCAGACTCTGCGGCCGCCGGTTCCGAGTCGTCGGAAGATAATTCTACTGTACATTCCAGAGGCACTACTGCTGTCTCTACTGCATCGACTTCCACGACCGCCACAGCAGTGGGCTCACAGTCACCAGGCAAGGGTAAGGCGAGTGATGGGAAAAAAGACGGGAAAGAGAAAGAGAAAGAGGATTCTTCACCAAAAGCGAAGGGCAACAACCTGGTCGGGAAAATCAATAATTTGGTGACCAGCGATTTGGAACATATTACAGAAGGACGCGATTTTCTGTTCATAGGTATTTTTTATTCGTACATCAAACTAGCTTCGTGTCCTTACTCTATCACGAAGTTTTCTCGGCTCCTTTGCAGATCGCGTTCGGCATGGCCTTCCTCTACATTGTCCTTGGTTGGAGGTAAGTGAACTAGTTTATACGGAGTGCCGATGCTGAGTTCCCGTCGCGCAGCGCCTTTGTCGGTTTGGCCGTAATGATTGCCTTGTTCCCCGTGCCCGCTCTGGTTGCAAAGATACTGAGTGGCGTACAGAAGCAAAAGATGAAGGCGGTACGTACCAAGCCCGTCATGTCCCTCCTTCCAGTGCTGAATCTGGAAATTGTAGACAGACGCTCGTGTCCAAAATGTGACTGAGAGTAAGTGGTTTGGCTGCAACGAGATGTACAAACTTCATAAACATGATGCATGCTAGTGATGAGCGTTCTGCGCATGCTCAAGCTGTTTGGCTGGGAGTCACGCGTCAGAGACACCATAGCAGAGAAGCGACAGGTGGAACTCAAGTTCATTTGGAAACGCAAGATGTTGGGCGTCGCTAACAATATTGCGAAGTAAGCATTCAATTATTGTCACTTTTCTGATTCTCACGCGAAGCATATAGTCATACGATCCCGCTGGTACACATGGTTGTTACATACGCGGTCTATGTAAGTATTCGTATCCTTTACCTGAGTGGCACTGCCTGATTGGCTGTGCAGACCGTTTTCATGAAGAAGAGCTTGTCCGGTAAGATAGTGCATCATTGCATCACTTTGTAGCCACCTCACGCACTCACATGTAAACAGCTTCTATCGTCTTTTCGTCCATGAGTGGTGCGCAAATTGCCATTACAGTAAACAACACAGAGGCTGACGGATGTCTGTAGCCTTCAACATGTTGCGTGTACAGATGTTCAGGGTTTTTGGCATGATTCCTATGATGATTCAAGGTACGCCAAATTCCCTTTTTCATGCCCAGTCGGACGATGAAGTTGCTATCTGTTTCCAGCCAATGTATCGCTAGGTCGCGTTGCGGACTTCCTTCGGAACGTAAGTCCTACCTAACAAGCTCTCAACGATCGATCAGTATACTCATTCTATAACAGACTGAGCTTTTGGATTCTTATTCCGAGACACCTGCCGAGGAAACTATCCTCGACAGCTCTGCCGAACACAAGGCAGACATCGGCATACACAAGGCGCATTTCACATGGACCAACGAACCCACTGATGGCAGCGTGACACCGTCGCGTCAAACGTTCAGGCTCCGCGTCGAAGACGAACTTGTCTTCAAGAAGGGCAAGTTTAACCTTATCATTGGCCCTACTGGTTCCGGAAAGACGTCATTGTTAATGGCCCTCCTCGGGGAGATGCATTACATTCCTCTTACGCCCGATTCGTGGGTCAACCTTCCGAGAGAGGGCGGCGTCGCGTATGCTGCACAAGAGTCCTGGGTCCAGAATGAGACTATTAAGGTACAGTTTTAGGTTCGGTGTCCACATCGCAGATCGTTAACCCGTCAAATTTAGGATAACATCCTGTTCGGCAACCCTTACGATGAAGAAAGATATAAGAAGGGTACGTTTGAATGTATTGTTCCTGCATAACAACTCACAAGGTTTGAACAGTCATCTACCAATGCGGTCTCAAGCGTGATCTGGACCTCTTGGAAGCTGGAGATGCCACGGAAGTCGGAGAGAAGGGGCTCACTTTGAGGTTGGTTTAATGTCAGACTGTGACGACCATGAGATGCTGATCCCACGTTCTATAGCGGTGGACAGAAGGTGGTGATTTCTCAAATACCGCCTATGGCTCTTATTAAACATTGTCTAGGCTCGGCTCACTCTCGCCCGTGCTATCTATTCACCCTCTGAGATCATTCTTCTGGACGATGTAAGCTGTGCCCATCGGTTTCCTGTATTTTCGTAACTAATTTGTTTATGTAGGTTCTCGCAGCTTTGGTAGGACACAGGGCATAATGATGCGATACGGTTGATGAACTCTCCACAGGACGTGCACACTTCTCGGTGGATTGTCAACAAGTGCTTCAAGGGAGACCTCGTGAAGGGTCGCACTGTCATCTTGGTGGTACGTTGACCGATGGATATCCACCGGGACCGTTGATCCCGACCTTCTATCAGACGCACAATGTGGCAATGGCTAGCCCCCTCGCCGACTTTGTCGTGTCTTTGGGCACAGATGGTCATATTGCGGCCCAGGGTAGCACGTCTGAAGTATTAGCAACCGCGCCCGAACTCGCTGAAGAAGTGAAGCACGAGGAAGAAGCCGTCGAATTGGACGAACATGAAGAAGAGACAGGAAAACCTGTTGATTCGTCGAAAGGTAAACTCGTAGTGGCTGAGGAAATTGAGGTCGGCCACGTCAGCCGATCCGCGTGTACGTTGTTTATCCTCACAGTTCCGGGCACTACTAACTAACTTATCGTGCAGTCAAACTGTTCCTTGATGCACTGGGCGGAAGATGGCCCGTTTTGTTTTGGACGCAGTATCTTACCGGCGCCGGGCTGTCGGAAGTCTTTGACAGCATGGAAATGTGGTGGCTAGGATACTGGGCCGGACAATATGCGCTCCACCCTCACAATGAAGTCTCTGTGGCATTGTAAGTTGTTCATTTTTCCTTCTGTCTTTGTATGCTCACAAGTCAACAGCTATCTTGGCATATATGCTCTCATCGTGACGGCCGTGATTCTGACATACATCTACGGAGCGCTGATTTACACTTACGCCTCGATTCGAGCATCACGCATAATTCACTACAAGCTTGTCTCCTCTTTACTAGGAAGCACGTTCAGGTTTGTGGGCTCGTAGCCTTCCTGAGCATGCTTAGCTAATCGCTATTTTAGATGGTTGGACGTTACACCGACATCGCGAGTGATTACGCGATGCACCCAGGACATCCAAGCAGGTAGGATCATAGACTACGTTGGCTCCACAGATCTGATCATGGCCCTCTACTTTAGTTGATGGAGAGGTAGCTCAGACGCTACAATGGCTGGGTAAGTCATCAATAAGTCATTATGACTTCTCGAGATTAATCCATGCACATAGCCGACGTTACTTTGAGCATGCTTGCACGCTTCGGAGCGGTCATGCTCTTCACTCCCTCGTTTGCCTTACCCGCTATAGCCATCGCAGCTTTGGGTGGTTGGCTGGGTCAGGTATACATGAAGGCTCAGCTGTCCGTGAAGAGGGAGATGTCTACTGCGAAGGCACCTGTTCTTGGCATTCTGGGTGGCGCTATTGGTGGCCTGCGTAGGTCGAGTCTGATGTTGTTTAACGCACACATTCAACTGACCATCCAACAGCCTCCATCCGGGCATACAGTGCTCAGCAGGCATTCAAGACGGAGACCATGAGACGTATCGACCGATATGTGCGCGCTGCACGATCATTCTACAACCTGAATCGGTACGCAGATGTCGCGGTAAGGTCTTAGGCATGGTACTGACAGATTTACAGATGGATCAGCGTTCGTATCGACGCCTTGTCCGCAGCATTCTCCGGGGCATTAGCTTTCTATCTCGTTTACGGTAGTCCTGATCCGAACCCCTCAACGATTGGTTTCGTCATGAGCATGGCAGGTACGTGTTACAATCTATTACCTGTGAACCTTTCCATTAAAGTATATTCTAGTCTCCTTCAGTGAAATGATCCTGTGGTGGGTCCGTATATATAACGATTTCGAAAGTATGTCTTCAACTTCATTCATATGCATGGAGATAATAAGAATTGCCGCCTTCAAACAGTTAGCGGTAACAGGTAATCTCATCTTCAATTGCACAGGAATGTCTATTGACGATGCCATAGCTTGGAGCGTATCAACCAGTATGTCAATATTGAGCAAGAGCCCGAGCCGAAGGATGGCGGCATTCCTCCTGCTTACTGGCCAACAAGCGGCGATCTTCAAGTTGAGAATTTGACCGCACGCTATTCGCCGGTACGCACCTTCTACTGCTCATGATGAACCGGAAGTAACTGGCACATTTAAGGATGGTCCTGTGGTATTGAATGAGGTGTCGTTCCATGTCAAGGCAGGGGAGCGAGTTGGAATCGGTGAGTCGACTTCGGATGGCCACTAGAACCGTACTGATCATCTGTAGTTGGACGTACTGGTTCCGGGAAGTCAACTCTGACATTATCTCTGCTGCGCTGCATTCCGACGGAAGGCAAGGTTTATTACGATGGGCTTCCCACCGATGGTATGAACCTTGATGCACTCCGTTCGAACATCACCATCATCCCACAAGTGGTCAGTCTCAATGTTTGATTTTATATCTGCATTATCTAATATATATCCTCAGCCTGAGCTTCTCTCCGGTACCCTCCGTCAAAACTTGGATGTATTCGGCCAATACGATGACGCCACTCTTAACGACGCCCTTCGTGCTGCGGGCCTTTTCTCACTGCAGCGTCTTTCCGACGAGAATCGACTCACTCTGGACTCTCAGATCGCTAGTGGCGGAGGCAATCTGTCGGTGGGTCAAAGACAGATCATCGCCTTGGCGAGAGCGATTGTTCGCCAGAGCAAGCTTCTCATCCTGGACGAAGCCACCTCCGCAATCGGTATGTCCTCTTTAGCTACGCTACTATCATTTTAACCTCGATTCTGGATAGATTATGAGACCGACGCTGTAATCCAATCGTCCCTGCGGAACGAGTTGAAGAGCGATGTGACCGTCATCACTGTGGCACATCGTTTACAAACAATCATGGACTCCAATAAGATTGTGAGTCACCATGGCCACATTTCTAGAACTGATTTCTGATCTATGTTCTCAGATGGTCCTTGATGCTGGTCGGTTAATCGAGTTCGATACCCCGAAGGCACTCTTAGAAAACGAGAAGAGCCTGTTGCGCGCTTTGGTCGACGAGAGTGCCGACAAGGAAATTTTGCATGCTATGGCGGAAGGCAAAACACAAGCGTAGAGCTTGCCCACGCTTCTTTAGACACAGTATACCATTTCTTGCGCTGTGCTCGTATCTGTACTCTGTCTTACCGATCGAACGTTATAAGTGTTCGCTGCTTGTATTTCTACAAAACACTGGTCAGCCTCAAATATCAGTCTTAGCCAGTACCTGGAGCCTAGTGCACGTAGACTAAAACTCTAGTAGGGAGTTAGATAGCTATTGCTCAAACGTGCTCACCTCGCACAGCCCACTGCTGCAGGATAGTTCAACTCCATCCGCATCTGACATCGGTTTCTAGCGTGCACTAATTATGCAGGGCTCGACGCCTCGATATTGACGTATAAATCCGTTCGCCTGGTCGTCGCAGCGGTAGTGCCTCGAGTAGTGCTGTTAACAGTCTTGCACGGATGGGCATGACATTGGTGTGGTGGTGCTCAGACGGAAAGTCGTAGTACTAGGTTTAAAAACTGTCAAATTCATCAGGTATACTCACTTCGTGATTGCCACTCGAAGTTTTCTCACTGATTGGTTCACGGGTTCTCATGCCTTGAGCTGGCTGCTTTGATCGCAACTGTGCTGTAAATGATCTTATCTCTGTCGTGTTCGAAAGCCAAGTTAGCGTGAGAGTGTGCCCAAGATCGCAGTCGCAGTCTGGTGCTAGTGACAGTGAAGCTACGTTGATTGAATCTCTCAAACAACAGTCACTCTCGAAGTGGTAATGAATGCACACACGCATTGAATCCTTCCGACCAGGCCGCATCAACGGGAGATGATGTGGTGGCCTTGTAAGGCCGTCATGGTACCGGTCTGTCAAGGATCCAGTAGACAGGCGTTCGATAGTAGCATCTCTCACGTATATAGGGCGTTGACATGCAAGTGATGTGTTCAACAAGCCGGCCTTAGATCGATTGACCCTCTCACGACATGAACTTTGTGCAAGATAACCAGTTTGGACTCTCTAGAGGATTCAACTTGAAGAATTACTCGCGTTTGAAAGGAGAACACAGGTACGTATGAGCTCGATCGCGTCGTCGAAGCGGCCCGAGGAGGGGATGTCGCGTAAATTCAACGCGAGAGATTGACGCGCTTAATCCGACAGCTCTTGGACCGATCCACGACTATACCCTGCATATGTCGGTGCTGCATCAGCTATTCTACTGATTTTACGTGGCATTTCCACCTGCAAGCGAGCACAAAGGCTTCAAGAAACCTTAAGCTCGCAGGAGTCGCCGCCAGAGGATGCCAGGGGACCAGTCGCGCCGGAGGCAGGATCCTGGAGAAAACTGACCACGAGAGCGAGTGATACATCGGTTGTGGTGTTCAAATTCACTCGGCTGGCTGCTACCTTGGCGTTGACTGGACTGTCACTGTACACATTGTTACATGGAGGGACATGGTATGATGTGGCTTTGACGGTGACCTTGGTATGTCTATATGGATTGTGGGATGTATACGCACTGACCACGCACTAGATTTATGCAGCCGTCCTAGCAGTTCTTAACACATCATCCCCGGTGGCACGAACGTCGGTATACTCTTCCCACTTGACTGCTGTGACTTTCACTGTCTGCGCGTTGTACTATTACCGCGACATTTGGCCGCTCATGACGTTTACCCTTCGACCCCTTGATGAAGCTGAAGGGTCAATTCTCTACATCAAGATAGCGTTGTTGGCTTTCATCAGCATAGTGGAGCCTCTATTTGAATCGTTTATATATATTCCCGTCGATGCGATGGTATGTGTACCTCTACCGAATATTCGCGCGCAATTTCTGACAATGCTTACTTGTAGGATCCTATGCCTACTCCGAACCCTGAACAAACAGCATCTATGATCTCTTTGCTTTCATTCAGCTTCCTGGACCCAATAATTTGGCTTGCCTACCACGTGCCGCACCTCAGTCATGATCAGCTCCCTCCACAGTGTGATTATGACTATGCAAAGAATCTGGTCAAGCGAAGCTATCCAGTGCGTACATCAGCTTTTGCGCCTGAGAGCAGCTGATACATTGAACCGTTCAGTATCTCGATCCCTTTACATGTGCAAAGAGGCAAAACCTCTTTTGGGGTCTGCTGCTAGTCTTCAGACGATCCCTAACGTGGCAATCTGCCCTTCTGATTGTTCAGGTAAGGAGCCTTCGTGCCTTGTGCACATAATGCATCTCACAAAAGATATACGACAGGTGTTTGCCGATCTAGTGGACCCTATAAGCATAAATAGGTTGCTAAGGTATCTATATTTTCTCCGATGTATTTGGGTTATCAGCTGATTGTATTTTCTTGGAGATATCTGGAAACAGGAGGTAAGGGTGCATTCGTGAAGCCCTGGGTCTGGATTTTGTGGATGGTTGTCAGCCCATTACTCTCTGATGTTTGCTGGCAGCTATACATTTTTCTATCTGTAAGATGGTCTATGAGTAATACAGAAATTTCGTGACTGGCTGATATTTTCTGCTAGACTGGCTCGGTTGTCCGTGCCGACAGTATTATCACCTCCCTGGTCTTTGACCATGCACTCCGCATTCGTATGAAGGCCGACGTGTCTGAAACCGAGAACGCATCACCGACAGACGAAGGATCGGTTGTCGATGAAAATAATTCCGCCAGTGGATCCTCGACTGACGATGGAAATTCTGAAGCCGAAGATAGCGGAACTATGCACTCGAAGAGCACTACTGCTACGTCGGTAACTTCCACGGCTGTGACCGCTGTAGGACCAGATGTACACGGAAAGGGAAAAGCCACTGACACCTCACAAGGTGCGACTCGGGAGGAGAACGCCAACGTGAAAGGCAGTAACCTCATGGGCAAAATAAACAATTTAGTTACCAGCGACTTAGAAAATGTCAAGAGTGGGCGCGATTTCCTATTTGCCGGTGCGTTGAGCTGTCATGCAGAGGCTTTCGTCTCTAATACCGTCCGGAAGTTTTGTTGGCTCCATTGCAGATCATCTTCAACATGTTCTTTTTATATGTCATATTAGGTTGGAGGTGAGCACTTCGATTCGAGCCGTGAGCCCTCGCGCAACTTCCGCTTGACAGCTGTTTTGTGGGGTTGGTCGTGATGATCGCCTTAACACCTGTGCCTACGATAATAGGCAAAGCCTTGAACAGTGTGCAGAAGGAGAAAATGAAAGCGGTGTGTAAAATCTTTGCCTACTCGTTTCATTAGGTATTGAGCTTGGGGTTTTTAGACTGATGCCCGTGTGCAAAACGTGACCGAAAGTAAATGTTTTTGGTTAACAGCCCAGGAGATTTTCTCACATATGACACGCGACAGTGATGAACATACTGCGTATGGTCAAACTATTTGGTTGGGAATCGCACGTCAAGAAGACTGTCGCAGAGAAGCGGGAAGCAGAGTTGAAGCTCATATGGAAACGCAAGCTGCTCCGTTTCGCAACACATGCCATAAAGTAAGTTTGGAAGAGTCTGTATTTATGGTCACTGAGACGGTGTCTTTGTTTAGCCATATAATTCCACTGACGCATATGGTTGTCACATTCCTAACTTATGTGAGTTTGAAGGCTTCGCAGATCCCGAACTTGTATCTGATCGTTGATACAGACTCTCATCATGAAGAAGAGTCTTTCTGGTGCGATATTTTATCCCTTGGAGAGAGCCTGACCTGACATGTCCCCGGCTCAGCCTCCCTTGTTTTCTCCTCGATAAGAGGTATATATTATCAAGTACACTGGGTCAACAGGATGGCTGAGAGATGTTGACAGCCTTCAGTATGATACGCGCTCAAATGTTCGAATTCTCTAGCACGGTGCCCAGCATGATACATGGTATATTATGTTCTTTATCGTGTGTCTGTAGCGTACTCATCCTTTCATCTCATCCTTTCATCTGTCCAGCTAGCGTGTCCTTGGGGCGTCTCACTGATTTTCTTCAAAACGTAAGCATGAGCTGGCAAAAACTCTGGATCGCAGATCGCTGAATTCACGATTTGTCAGACCGAGCTCCTGGATGCATACTCTGACAACTCTATGGACGAAAGCATTGTAGATCACTCTTCCGAGCACAAGGAAGACGTCGGCATGGGCAAGGCTACCTTCACATGGGCATACGAGCCTACTGATGGCGCGACGACACCGTCGCGTCGGATATTCAAGCTTCGCGTCGATGACGAACTCGTCTTTCAGAAGGGCAAATTCAGCCTTATCATTGGCCCTACTGCTTCTGGCAAGACATCATTACTGATGGCTCTGCTCGGAGAGATGCATTATATTCCTTCAGGACCTGGCTCGTGGGTTAATCTGCCTAGAGAAGGCGGAATCGCCTATGCAGCGCAAGAGTCTTGGGTGCAGAATGAAACAATCAGGGTAAATACCAAGGCCGTTCATATCCCACATGCTGACAGTTGCATCGCCAGAATAATATTCTCTTCGGCAGTCCTTATGATGAGCAAAGGTACAAGAAAGGTATTTCACACCCTCGCCCACCTCGATACCAGCTGATCAGCTATGGGTAGTCATATATCAATGTGCACTTCAGCGTGATCTGGACTTGCTTGAAGCCGGGGATACAACGGAAGTTGGGGAAAAGGGACTAACTCTAAGGTTGGTTTTATCTGAAGTATCGCACGTGCTGCTCTAAGAAGTGTTGTACAGCGGTGGACAGAAGGTAATGCCCTGTCTGATGGTTGCTTTGCGTGCGTTCCTTAATATCGACCGCTTAGGCACGAGTCACCCTTGCGCGTGCAATTTATTCGTCTGCAGAAATTCTCCTACTGGATGATGTAAGTCTCACCTTTGTTCATGCGTCTATTCCGACTGAGCGTATCGGTCAGGTCTTGGCAGCTTTGGTACAGCAAGTTCTATAGAAAGGTTTACCACGGATTTGACATTGAGTCATGCTTAGGACGTACATACCGCACGGTGGATCGTGAACAAGTGCTTCAAGAGTAGCCTCATGAAAGATCGCACGGTTATCCTAGTCGTGCGTAAAATCATAAGCAAATATAGAACGAGCGTTGTGTCTAACTTGTTTGACAGACCCATCATGTAGCCCTGGCTAGTCCCGTTGCTGACTTCATCGTGTCTCTGGGCACAGATGGGCGTATCGCCAGCCAGGGTACGACATCTGAGGTCTTGGCAGGCGTGCCTGAGCTTGCGGAAGAAATGCGGCATGAGGAGGAAGTCATCGAACTCGATGAGCATGAGGAAGAAACAGGGAAAGCTGCCGAGGTTAAGGGCAAACTCGTAGTAGCGGAAGAAATCGAGGTTGGCCACGTTAGCAGGTCGTCGTGTACGTCGTTCTCCTCCCACAGTCTACCAACTACTAAATCAGTTTATATTCTGCAGATAGATTATACGTCAATGCCCTTGGCGGGAAATGGTCTTTAACCTTCTGGTTCCAGTATCTCACCGGGATCGGGTTGTCGGAGGTCTTAGATAGCATGGAAACATGGTGGTTAGGCTACTGGGCCAGTCAGTATGCTTTACGTCCACAAAGCGAAGTTTCTGTTGGATTGTAAGTTGTTCGACTCATTTTGTCTTTGTCGATGCTGAACCTTCCTAGTTATCTCGGCATGTATTCTATCCTCGTCGTGTCCGCCATCCTGTCGTATGTGTATGGACAAGTGGTCTATACGTACGGCTCCCTACGGGCGTCGCGTGTTCTCCATCACACACTGGTGTCTGCCTTACTTGGAAGCACATTCAGGTTTGTCTGACTGTCTGGTTTTTCGGTTGACTCAGCTAATTCACTATGATGGCAGATGGTTAGATACTACACCAACGTCTCGAGTCATCACTAGGTGTACCCAAGACATTGAAGCAGGTACGTGCAGCATGACTTGAAATACTTCCTTGGGCCGGCATCCTAACATTCTTTCAGTGGACGGAGCTGTCGGCGAGGATGTAAGATTGCTGTGTTAGTCATCATCTTTCCTGCACTACTTTCAACAGCTTATGAACTCTTGCAGTCTCTGTTGGACTGAGCATGTTTGCGCGCTTTGGAGCGGTCGTTCTGTTTGCGCCACTGTTTTCACTACCGAGCATAGCGGTTGCAGCATTCGGTGCTTGGTTGGGCCAGCTGTACATGAAAGCGCAGCTGTCCGTGAAACGGGAGATGTCTACCGCGAAAGCACCTGTACTTGGAATTCTCAACAGCGCGATCGTTGGCTTGCGTACGCCTACCTCGTCTTTCTCTCATGTCCTGCTCACGTTCAGTTGTTGACAGCATCCATCCGAGCTTATAATGCCCAGCAAGCTTTTCGCATGGAGACCTGGAGACGGCTAGATCACTATGTACGAATTGCAAGAACGTTCTATAACTTGAATCGGTAGGTGATCGTGGACATAGTCCACGTGTTTGTGCTGATGATCCTGCAGATGGATAGGCATCCGAATTAGTGCATTAACAACGCTATACACTGGAGCATTGGCCTGCTACCTCGTCTACGGTGGCTCTAATTACAGTGCTTCGACTGTCGGTTTCGTGATGATCATGGCTTGTGCGTTCGTTCAAAACAATGAGTAACTGCTTCTCAAACTCTTCCCTAGCCGCCTTTAGTGGGAAGATTTTATTCTGGGTCCGTGTGTACAATGACTTCGAGAGTATGTATCCACACGCATGCGGGGATGACCTGGATACTAACTCTCTGAGACAGTCCAAGCTAATAGGTAGCTCATCGTTCCTGCTTCGGGGGTGTGTTTGCTGACTGTGGCTCAGCTTGGAGCGGATCAATCAGTACTTGAGCACTGATCAAGAGCCTAAACCGAAGGACGGCGGTACTCCTCCTGCGTATTGGCCGGCGAGCGGCGATCTTCGAGTCGAGAAATTGACTGCGCGCTATTCACAGGTAGATCTTCTCAGTGGGGACAGTAATTTGAGAGGTACTGACACATACAGGATGGGCCTCTTGTATTGAAGGACGTTTCCTTCCACATCAGGGCGGGAGAGCGAGTTGGAATTGGTGAATATACTCCCCAGTCTGCATGTTTCTTGTGTTAATCTTTCGTAGTTGGACGTACTGGCTCAGGGAAGTCCACTCTGACATTGTCTTTACTACGCTGCATTCCCACGGAGGGCAATGTGTACTATGATGGGCTTCCCACGAACGATATGAACCTCGACGCCCTTCGTTCGAAGATTACAATCATACCGCAAGTGGTCAGTCCTCATCTGTTTCAGATTTCTGTGATGTCTGATGTATGTATTCGCAGCCTGAGCTCTTGTCTGGTACCCTTCGTCAGAACTTAGATGTATTCGGCCAATACGACGACGCCACTCTCAACGACGCTCTTCGTGCTGCGGGTCTTTTCTCCCTCCAGCGTCTGTCTAACGAGAATCGACTTATGCTGGACTCCCAGATTGCCAGCGGTGGCGGCAATCTATCGGTGGGTCAAAAGCAGATCATCGCTTTGGCACGAGCGATTGTTCGCCAGAGCAAACTTCTCATCTTAGACGAAGCTACCTCAGCAATTGGTACCTCACTTTGTTGTCGTGTTCTTGCATAGAGCTGACATGATTCTGTGGCAGATTACGAGACTGATGCTGTGATACAGTCGTCTCTGCGGAACGAGCTGAAAAGTGATGTGACCGTTATCACCGTGGCGCATCGGTTGCAGACCGTTATGGATTGCGATAAGATTGTAGGCTTTCACGCCCTCCCAACGTGCGCCGTGTCTGACTTTCCCTTCTTAGATGGTCCTCGATGCTGGTCGTTTGGTTGAATTCGACAGCCCGAAGATGCTTTTGCAGAATGATAAGAGCCTTCTGCGCACGTTAGTCGACGAGAGCGCCGATAAAGAGATCCTGTACGCTATGGTGCAAGAAAGAGCACAAGTCTAGAACATGTGTTGGTCTCTCTGTCAGGGCTTCTCACCCCATTGATTCAACAATGTGATCATGAAGCGCCAATCGTTACCAAATGATAGTAAATGCGATCCAAAGTTCCTCACGGTGGGTGTCCTTGACCGCAGAGTACATACTACAACCCATGCACATACGGTCTTTGTAGGCCGTGCCAGTCTGTGAAGAGTTCGGCTGTTCAGCCTGAAGTAGACGTTTGATAGCGCGGACATTTTTCACATATATAGTGTTGGCCGTGAGTACCAACGCGTTCGACAGGTTCACCTTTAAGTTACTGCCATCACACGATACGGTCTTCATGCAAGAGCTCTACCAGGGATTCAAGACCGCGCGGTCCAACGATGATTGTAGGCACGTGCTGCGCGACATTTGCTCGCGTCGAGTAGTCGCATCGCGAGAGACTGACGCGCCCGCTTTACAGCTTTTGGCTCAACCCACGACTATACCTTGCATACGTCGGTGCTATATCGGCTACTCTGCTCATTACACACAGCCTTTCCACTTCAAAACTTGCGCGAACCCTTCGGAACACCTTGAGCTTGTACAAATCGCCGTCAGACGATGTCGCAGCATCAAACGAGCCCGACGTCCGTTTCTGGAGCGGATCGACTATGAAGGAGGATGACGCATCGATTCACGCATACAAACTGGCCCGACTGGTTGCAACACTTACACTGGCTGGATTGGTGTTATATACGGTGTCGCACGAGTGGACGCAGTACGACGTGGCTTTGGCAGCGACCTTGGTATGCCCTTATCGCCCTCGGAGACGCACACACGCTGAATATCAACTAGAGCTACGCATGCGTCCTGGCAGTTCTCAATGTGTCTTTTAAGGTGACCAGAGCGTCGGTATACTCTTTCCATTTAACTGTGGTTACGTTCGCTGTCTCCGCACTGTATTGTTATCGGGACATTTGGCCGCTCATGACATTCACGCTTCAACCCATAGACGAGGCCGAAGGAGCTATCCTCTGGGTAAAAATTGGCTTGATGATCTTCGTCAGCACAGTGGAACCGCTGCTTGAGCCATACACATATATCCCGGTGGATATGAAGGTATTTGTCCGTTTGCTAGGTATTCGCGTGCGACGTCTGATAGTATTTCCTGGTAGGATCCGATGTCTGTTCCGAACCCAGAACAAACAAGTTCTCTGTTATCCTTCCTTTCATTCAGCTTCCTCGATCCGATAATCTGGCTTGCCTATCGCGTGCCGCACCTCAGTTATGATCAACTGCCACCTCAGTGTGATTATGACACCGCAAAGAATCTGATCAAACATAGCTATCCGGTATGTGTGTATGTGATGATATAAGGAGCAGTGTATATATGAAGTCCGTGCAGCATATAGATCCCTTCGCTGGTGCCAAGAAGGGGAATTTCGTCTGGGGTCTCTTACTAGTTTTCAGGCGATCTCTTACGTGGCAGTCCATCTTTCTAGTCGCTTTTGTAAGTAGCTGGTGCGCTACATGTATGCCCGTCTTCTCACCTGAGAATGGTCAGGCAGTTTCCCAGCTGGTGGAGCCTATAGGTACTAACAGGTTGCTCAGGTATGTTGTCTCCGAGTGCACAAGTATGTATTCTGATTTGCCTCTCTCCAAGGTATCTCGAGACTGGTGGAGAGGGCGCTATAGTGAAGCCATGGGTCTGGATGCTCTGGATGGTGGTCGGTCCGTTGTTCTCTGGGATCTGCGAGCAATTGCAGATCTATTTATCGGTGAGGCAATCCTCAGGCTAATCCGAACACTTAGGAACTTGTGACTAACATTGCGTACCAGACTTCTTCGGCCGTCCGTGTTGACAGCATCATCACATCTCTGGTCTTTGATCATGCACTCCGTATTCGTATGAAGGCCGAAGTGTCTGAAGCCAAGAGCGTGTCACGTGCGGACGACACATCGGCCATGAAAGAGGCTAATAAAGTGAAGAGAAGTGATTCTTCAGAAGGCTTTGCGACCGGAAGTGAAGACTTCCAGAATGCTGACGGTGACGAGACGGTGCACTCGCAGAGCACTGCTGTCGCATCGGCATCCATGCCAACAATCTCAGCCGGGCCGCAGTCTCAAACGAAGGGCAAGGAAGCGAAGGAGATTCAGGAGGCGAAGAAGGCTGGCGTCCAGGTGAAGGGCACTAACCTGATCGGCAAGATCAACAACTTGATTACTAGCGACATGGAAAACGTCAAAGACAGTCCCTTCTTCCTGACTCTTCGTGCGTTGAGTTAGCACATAACTGGGCTGACACCTGATTGCGCTTGAAAGTCGTATCCACTCCGTTGCGGATTATTTTTAGCATGGCCTTCCTGTACGCAATATTGGGTTGGAGGTAAGTAAACCCAGAGGAAGTATACACCGTCGTTGAATTCACGTTACACAGCTGTCTTGTCGGCTTAGTCGTTATGCTCGCATTGATGCCTGCACCTACCATGATTGCCAAGACGCTCAACAGCGTGCAGAAGGAGAGGATGAAGGCGGTATGCGCAGATCTTACGCTCATCTCCTGTCATCCACTGAATCAAGGAATTACAGACTGACGCGCGCGTCCAAAATGTGACCGAAAGTGAGTATCACTGACCAACTATATGGAAGTAGCTCTTACTCCTTGTGTGCGACAGTGACCAGCATGCTGCGGATGTTCAAGCTATTTGGTTGGGAATCGTATGTCAAAGGGATGGTGGCCCAAAAGCGGGATGAAGAGTTAAAGCTTGTTTGGAAGCGCAAGTTACTCCAGCTCGCGACTGGTGCTGTGAAGTGAGTCAATGAAATTTCATTTCTGATGCTTACTGAGTAAATATCCATGTCAAGTCACTCAATCCCCTTCACGCACATGATTGTTACGTATGCCACCTACGTGAGTCTTTTCGCTTCGTACCATGTGTGATGTAGTCTGAACGTCGAGGTGGCAGACTCTTGTCATGAAAAAGAGCCTTTCGGGTAAGACATTGCACTGGTTGCCAATAAGTGCAATAGGCTCATGTTCTCATTAGCCTCGGTTGTATTCTCATCGATAAGTGGTATGTGCTACTGAGCTGCCGCGCATTGGCCAATAATTAAATAAGCGCCTGCAGCATTCATTATGTTACGTCGGGTACTGTACCGGATTTCTGGCACGATACCCAGAGTGATACAGAGTAAGCTGCACTCTGAATCGTGCGCATGCTGTGACGCTCATTTTGGTCGTCTTTCAGCTAGCGTGTCTCTGGGTCGTATCGCTGAGTTTCTCCAAAGTGTGAGTGAAACCTGACGAGCCTTCGATCATCATCTAATGTACTTGACCTACGTCAGACCGAGCTCCTCGACGCCTATTCCGACAATAACGCGGAGCAAAGCATAACAGATAACTCTGCCGAACACAGAGAAGACATCGGCATGGGCAAAGCCAACTTCACGTGGACGAACGATCCCTTTGATGACAACGTAATCCCGTCACACCAACCGAGATTCAGGCTTCGCATCGAGGATGAGCTCATCTTCAAGAAGGGCAAGTTCAACCTCATCATCGGTCCGACTGGTTCCGGCAAGACTTCACTGCTAATGGCTCTTCTCGGGGAAATGCACTACATTCCTCTCGCGCCCGACGCCTGGCTCAACCTGCCGAAAGACGGCGGCGTGGCTTACGCTGCCCAGGAGTCCTGGGTCCAGAACGAGACTATCAAGGTAAACCACTCAATCTGTACTTTCTGCGGACGCTGGACCTTTCACTAGGACAATATTCTCTTCGGCAACCTCTACGACGAGGAAAGGTA
This sequence comes from Phlebia brevispora, assembly GCA_027627325.1. NCBI lineage: Eukaryota > Fungi > Basidiomycota > Agaricomycetes > Polyporales > Meruliaceae > Phlebicolorata > Phlebicolorata brevispora. Next base: position 23,950 of record JANHOG010000060.1, read on the forward strand.
TAAGAAAGGTAATTCTCTTACCCGTCCGCGCCGATAGCTGTTCATGATGGTTGGGCAGTTATCTACCAATGCGGACTCAAGCGAGACCTGGAGTTGCTCGAGGCTGGAGACGCCACAGAAGTTGGGGAAAAAGGACTGACGCTAAGGTTGGTTCTTGTTCGATTAGCGGGATGGCAGCGCTAATGACTCGTGTGCAGCGGTGGACAGAAGGTGATGATTAATCCAAGGATTGCTTTGCATGTGGTTCTAAGTGACTTTTCTCAGGCCCGGTTGACTCTTGCGCGTGCAATTTATTCTTCAGCAAATATCCTACTTTTGGATGATGTGAGCCAGCTACAACCTAGTGCTCCGTTCCAAATCAACTAACTTCTTGAACAGGTTCTGGCAGCTTTGGTACGGTGCAGCAATTTATCAATCATTCATTACTGAGTCGTGCTTAGGATGTGCACACTTCGCGGTGGATCGTCAATAAGTGCTTCAAGGGCGACCTTGTGAAACATCGTACGGTTCTCTTGGTGGTGCGTAATATAATCAGTTTCCCTATCTAGTCTCAACCATCACCTTTTTAGACCCATAACGTGGCGATGGCTGGCCCTCTGGCGGACTTTGTTGTATCACTGAGCACAGACGGTCATATCGACAAGCAAGGTACTGCGTCGGAGGTTTTGGCAAACGTGCTCGAACTTCGTGAACAAGTACAGGATGGAGAGGAGAGCATAGAGCTGGACGAGCACGAGGAAGATGTAGGAAAAGGGCTTGTAGCGAACTCGAAAGGTAAACTTGTAGTAGCAGAGGAAATCGAAGTTGGCCACGTCAGCAAATCGGCGTGTACGTCAATCATTCTACGCAATTTACGATTTTGCTGAAAAACGGCCCTCTCCTACAGATAGACTGTTTGTAGATGCTCTTGGTGGAAGGCAGCCTGTACTCTTTTGGTTCAACTACTTTACCGGTATCGGAGTGTCGGAAGTATTGGACAACATGCAAACATGGTGGCTCGGGTTCTGGGCCAGTCAGTACACTTTACACTCCTGGACTGAGGTCTCTGTTCCATTGTAGGTTATTCAGTTCCTGCTTTCTTTCCTCTCACTGAACTACTCCAGCTATCTCGGCATATATGTTGCACTCGTCATATCTTCCATCCTCTCCTGGTTTTGCGCAGAGGTGGTCTACACATATGGTACTCTGCGAGCATCGCGCTCTATCCACTACAAGTTGGTATCCGCGCTGGTTGGAAGCACATTTAGGTCAGTCTTCCCGCTAGACTCCTTTTAGTCGAGAAAAGCTTTAATAAATGGTGTTAGGTGGCTAGATATCACCCCAGTATGTAGAGTAATCACCAGATGTACTCAAGACATCCAAGCAGGTACGAAGCAAAATGAGCTGGGATGAATCCTTTGATCTCACTGTATCCTTCGATTTCAGTTGATGGGGGTGTGGCTGAAGAATTGGAATCACTATGTAAGTTTTGACCATGCACTAACTTCACTGGCCGATAATGTCTCGCAGTATCCGTCGCTGTGGGCATACTTGCGCGGTTCGGAGCGATTGTCCTGTTTGCTCCTACGTTCGTGCTGCCAAGTATAGCGGTTGCTGCCTTTGGCGGCTGGTTGGGCCAACTATATATGAAAGCTCAACTATCCGTGAAGAGGGAGATGTCCACGGCAAAAGCACCCGTCCTCGGGATTCTTGGTGGCGCTATCACCGGCCTTCGTACGCCTTTTCCCATCTCGTCCTGTTCAGAGCAGTGACGTCTGACTGACAACAGCATCGATCCGGGCATATAATGCCGAGCACGCTTTCAAGATGGAGCTTGCGAGACGTGTAGATCGCTATGCGCGGATTTCAAAATCATTTTTCAATCTGAATCGGTATGGAAAGTTCGGAAGAACCAAATGCATGGGCGCTGACCATCTTGCAGATGGATCAGTATTCGTATCGACGCCTTGACTACACTCTTCACGGGAGCATTGGCATTTTATCTCGTCTATGGTGCCACGAAGTACAGTCCCTCAACAATTGGTTTTGTCATGGATGTGGCAGGTAGGTCCCTCGCGCAACCGGCAAGAACGCAGTCTTAATCATTGTCTAGCGGGCTTTAGTGACTCGATCTTATTCTGGGTCCGTGTTTACAACGATTTCGAGAGTGTGTCTTCACATGTATATAAGAACAATCCGATAACTAATTTTGTGGAACAGTCCACGCTAACAGGTATAAGATGCTCTTTTCTGCTTAGTAAATTCTCACTGACACTCACCTAGTTTAGAGCGAATCAACCAATATTTCAATGTGGAACAGGAGCCGGAACAAGAGGCGGGCGGTACTCCCCCTGCGTACTGGCCGTCAAGTGGCGATCTTCGAGTCGAGAATTTGACTGCGCGTTATTCGCCTGTGTGTACCTACTATATTTCTCGATATCGAAAGGCGTACGATCTAATATCCTTCAAGGATGGGCCTGTGGTACTGGAAGATGTCTCGTTCCACATCAAGGCAGGAGAACGTGTCGGAATCGGTAAGTAAGCCCTACCTGATCGTAGGAACAGCTTTACTGACGTTTTCAAGTTGGACGTACTGGTTCTGGCAAATCGACGCTGACTTTGTCTCTTCTGCGCTGCATACTTACGGAGGGCACGGTATATTATGACGGACTTCGTACGGATGGTATGAACCTCGATGCGCTTCGATCGAACATCACCATCATCCCACAAGTGGTCAGACTTCCTTTGCGCCTCCTTGCTGCTTCGACTAAACCCGCTTTATAGCCTGAGCTCCTGTCTGGCACCCTTCGTCAGAATTTGGACGTGTTCGGTCAATACGACGATGCAACTCTGAACGATGCCCTCCTCGCAGCGGGTCTCTTCTCGCTCCAGCGTCTGTCGGATGAGAACCGACTCACGTTGGACTCTCAGATCGCCAGTGGCGGAAGTAATCTATCGGTGGGCCAAAGACAGATCATCGCCTTGGCGAGAGCGATAGTTCGCCAGAGCAAGCTTCTCATCCTGGACGAAGCCACCTCCGCAATCGGTATGCCCTCCATTCCTACGTTCATATCAGGCTTAATTTTATTTCTGGATAGATTACGAGACCGATGCTGTAATCCAATCGTCCCTGCGGAACGAGCTGAAGAGCGATGTGACTGTTATCACTGTCGCACATCGGTTGCAGACGGTCATAGATTCTGACAAGATTGTAAGTGTCAAACTTTTTTTCCTTAGAAATGATTGCTGATCTACATTACCCAGATGGTTCTCGACGCCGGTCGTTTGGTCGAATTCGACAGCCCGCAAAACCTTCTGCAGAACGAGAATAGTCTCTTGCGTGCATTGGTCGATGAGAGCGCAGATAAAGATGTCTTGTATGCCATGGCGGAAGGCCAGACGCAGGCGTAGAACGCGTTTCTGTATTAGATAGCTACATTCTTTCTCTTGGACTCGGACTCGGACACTGATTTTGGATCGGACTCTATGCTTTTGTTATATTGTTGAAGCACATTTTCGTCTTATTACCGTATGATATCACGGACGAGTTCGGAATGGACTTGGATGACGTTTCGACGGTGAAAATTGACGAAGATCGTTTAGAACAGGAAATGTTTACCGCGTCATGTTACGCAGAGCACATGGAACAGGTCGTGAGAATACCTGAGGAAATGTTGCTGATTAAGGGAATAGGATATGTTAGGCATAGCAAGTGCGTAGTGTACAGTTCAGTTACCCGGTCGAAAGAAACCGAATATATGTTACAGGTCCATGTCAACGTCGGCATCGGCGTACGTATATGCTCTTTGTTTGCCCTTGTCAACGCGCCGCCATTGTATCTCATCGTCATCTTGGACGCGACTTTTTATTGGGGTGTCGGCAGGTTCGTCCAAGTCGCTTAAGCTGAAGACTTCGTCGGGATCAAGGCCTTCTAACAGCTCCTGTTCGGCGGCCCATTCTGCGAGCTCCTCTTCATCGGGATCGACCGAGCCTGTAGCTTGAGGCCCTGCATCGGTAGATTCTGCTTATATGAACTGAGCATAAAGTCCGTGCATTGAGATGGCTAAATTTGCACCTTTCAGTTCGTTCTCCCACTCGATCTCCTCTTCAATACTGGGGTCGTACGACGAACCGACGTCGTGAGAATATGACACACGGTAGGAATGCTTTCTCTTATGTTCCACACTAGCCATAATACGCCGGAATAGCTGAAAACGCGTCCGAATGAGCGAATGCGCGCGTAACAGTGGGAGAAACGCTATTCTATGCACCTCGTCGTTCATGACTGCATCTGCCTCATCTTCATCCTCGTCTTCCAACTCCATATCGCTGCTAGGCTCACTATCCATACGTCTCTTTCCCTTGATTTTCCGCTCGCGGTCACGGGCCGCACGCTCTATACACCGCGCTCGAAAGCGTTCTCTTAGAAACGCCTTCTGAGGGTCATCTGTTGTTGGCGCGGATTGACTGTATCTTGACGACATATCGCCTTGTCTCCGCGTCTTCGAAGACAACTTAATTGATGTCCTGTGACGCGACTTAGAGGGTGTCTCATCGAAGTCCCCTGGTGGGGTACGAGCGTCGTTCTTGCGCCGCAGAGCTTGGTGACGACGGCGGAGACGAGGCGAGAGGCGACGAAAGCATTGGTGCAGTATTCCATGACGACGAGTATCTCTGCGCGGTCGGCGTCGATGGTGATGAGAATATGGACATGGACATTGTCGTGGACAGCGAGCAAGAGCGGTCGCCACTTCAATTAGCGCTGCGCGGGAGCGGTAGCGCGTTTGTTTGGTATTGTTTGTAGCTCGTGACTGGTCCGTCGGGAAGCTTTCCCACGGTGTTTGGTCCGGATTGGAATTGACTTGACAAGCCCATGCGGAGGACATCCTCCATATTTTGGTGAGTTTCTCTATGTACAGGCATGTAAAAAATAGCGAATGTATTTATTCGTGTGCTTATTGTGCAGAACTATCGAGGGTGACATGTTCTGACGGGCGTAAGCGATCATAGCATGCCAAAGGGGGTTAGTGCCTGTTAGTTCAGATCCATCCCTGAAGTTATCAGACATGTCCGCTCAGGCTCATTACTGAGTTGTCTCCTCAACACCTCTTGCACCCGACCACCATGTTCTCTTTCTCTGACCCGGATCATGCCCCCGCATGGTACGTCTCTCAACCTGTCGCCGTTCGCAGTACTCTACTGACAATGGGGCAAGTGAGCAGAAGCGGCGTATCATCGCAGATAAAGTCGCACTGTATGCCAAGGTCCATACCAAGCTGCTCACCGACGAGGACGACGAGATACTAAAGTTTTCTCTCGCTGAGCTCGTCAGAGAGTGTTCATGCGAGTCGCTTTCGCCGTCCGCCGTGCTGGATGTCTACGCGAAGCAGTGTGTAGCAGCACATGCGGCCACCAACTGCCTGGCAGACCTCATGTTCGACCAGGCACTGAAGCACTACAAGCCCGAGCGGCCCCTCTCTGGCGTGCCCATTAGCCTCAAAGACTGCATCGACATAGCCGGATACGATACGACGCTCGGGTACTCATCGCGCGCAAACCGCCCCGTGACGACCTCCGCTCCCATAGTACGGCTCTTGCAGGATGCCGGCGCGCTACTACACGTGAAGACCACCGTGCCGACGGGTCTGCTCTCGTTTGAAACATCCTCTGACCTCTTTGGGCTGACCACCAACCCATATAACCCGAAGTTCTCTCCTGGAGCGTCAACTGGCGGCGGCGGCGCGCTTCTGGCGTATCGCGGGAGCAAGATTGAAATTGCATCAGATCTGGGAGGGAGTGTGCGCTTCCCTGCTGTCTACTGCGGCGTGTATGGAATGAAGGCGACGTCGGGTCGCTTCCCCAGCACTGGATGTGGGACGAGCGTGCCAGGTCTTGAAGGTATCCAGACGACCTCTCCCATGGCGAACAACCTGGATGACCTAATTGAGTTCTGGGAACGCGTCGTGAGCATGAAGCCTTGGGAGTACGACCAAACGGTGAGGCTGACGGTTCCCGTAAGGTTTACGTATATTAACCGTGACGACGTGTCGACAGTGCGTGCCTATCCCATGGCGCTCGGTCGATTTCGTGCTCGCCGGGAGAAAGCCGAGGTGGGGCGTCATATGGAATGATGGTGAGCAATCATCTCGCTTACAGAGAAAGACAGGCAATTAAAGGACGGATCAGGACTTATCCGACCGACACCTGCATGCCTGCGTGCGCTGAAATGTGCCGTCGACACGCTGCGGGAGCAAGGTTACGAGGTGTTCGACTTGTAAGTCCGCTTGGCGTGAGTAAATTACGCCACGCTGATGCCTGGTCCTAGCGACGCCCCAAGTCCGGTGGAAGGACTGAAGATAGGTTTCCCTTTGGCATTTGCCGACGGAGGTCAATGCAAATTCGGTCACTATCCTCTACAGATGGCTAACACTATTGTCTCATATGGCAGGTGTCTCCCTCCTTGCCCCTCTACGCCGTGGCGAGGTCATCAATCCGGCAATTTCGCTGTTAGTAAATACCTGCTGCCTCCCGAGCATCGTGCGAAACGCCGTTGCGTCATACATCCGCTGGTTTTCTCGCCCAGCGGGACGCAACGATGTATTCGCAGATCTGCTCGCATGTCTGGGGCGTTCGACGGCATCAGAGGAACGTGCCCTTATCGTCCGCCGAGACGAGTACCGTGACAAATGGCGAGAGGCCATGCGCGCTCAGGGCATCGATTTCGTCATGTCAGTCCCACACGCCCTCCCACCGATGCCCAAGGATGGCACAGGCGTTGCCACATTAGTATCCGCCAACTACGCCTTCTTGTATAATATCGTAAGTGGAAGGTTCGTTCCCCCCCAGACTGCAGCCGGCTAACGACATTTGCCACAGCTGGATTACCCAGCTGGGGTCGTGCCTGTCACGTTTGTGGATAGCACACTGGACGCGTTGCCAGAGGACCACAATACAAACACATGGCCGACTCTCAATGATGCTGAGCGAGCTGTGTGGTCGCTTTACGACGCCACAGCCATGGATGGCCTGCCGTTAGGTGTGCAAATCGCCGGCGGTCGCTTCGAGGAGGAGAAGGTCCTCGAGGGCATGAAGCTGCTGGACACCGCATTACGCGACGCCAGCAGACCGTTCGTCCCGAAAGAATTCTAACACGATACCTACCAACACCTTCTATTCTTACACCTAGGTTATTGCTTCGTTGGACGCACTCCCGCTGAAATCTCCGGAATCTCTTTATTTTCCCACCCACGATCTTGGTTCTACTTTTGGGTTACAGGACACGTTTTCTTGCTGTATATACCTGCGCAATATTTCGAGATAGTTCATCCTGTGTACCGATCCCTATGTCATATCTACCCACGGTCATAGAAATCTACGTGGGCACCGCTTCGCGGCAGAGTCGCTCGGCGATTTGCCCGTTCTAGCTGCCTCATGAATCGGAAATTTGAGCCTGAAGTCAAACAGGCTCTAGCTCTAACTCGCGCATCCTGCCTCCGCCGGGCGCGGACTCGGAGCCGTT
>JANHOG010000600.1:0-13902 GCA_027627325.1 Phlebia brevispora
GCTGAACGGTAGAAACGCGTCCCTCGGCCAGTCGCCCAGGAAGCGCTCAGGCTTGAACGCGTGTGGGTCCTCCCAATAGTGCGCTGCGCAAGAAGAGAACAATCATACGTCCGTCAGAACATGCAAGATGAGAAGGACAGAGCGCTGCACGCACGATTGTAGTGCAATCCGGTAATGTGGAGCCGAACGTACGTGCCCCGAGGGACGGGCACGACAACGTTCTCGCCCGCGGCGTTCTTCGTGACGAGCGTCGTGTCTTCTGCAGCATATTTGGGGACGCTGATCACCTGCGAAGGGTTGTTGTACATTATTCTCGGATTTCTGCGGTTTAGATCAAAGGAGAGACGTACAGGTGGGAACAGCCGCAGGGTCTCATAAAAGACACTGATTCGCAGGCGTGAGTACAGGTATATGGATGCGTGAATCTGTCTGAAAGTTGAAGAGGACTAGACTTACGCCATAGAATAGGTGAATAAATCCATTTCAGCATAGGTCTAAGGATTCATGTTTGAGAACCAGCGGTCCGGATTGCCGGGGGGGGGGGGGCAGCTTACGGGTATCCTTCCATCGGGTATAACACTCTTGATGTGCTGGTATAACTTCTCCTGCTCGTCTTGGTACAGCGCGAGCAGTCCGAAGGTGAAACAGAGGGTGTGCGCGGTTGTCTGTCGATCGTGGCATCAATAAGTACTATCCAGGACGCAATGTTACAGGTCCGTACCTCGTGACCTAAGGAACGTCAAAAGGTGCTGTCATTTGAGAACGTATACACGCACCTGCTACCAAGAAAATGAATATATTGCCTGCATATGCATCAGTATACGGTTGTTCTATGACTATGCTCGAAAATAACGAAACTTACCAAGGAGTTCCTGGTCCGTCAACTTCACACCGCCTTCCTCCTCCTCGCTCGCGTCTAGCAGACTGCTGAGCAGATCGTGTCGTTCTACCTTCTTCTCCGCCGTCTTGCGCGCGCGGATCATCTCCAGCATGTACGACTACATATATGCGCAGATAGACCCACATGAACACAACACAATGGAAAGGCGAACTGTACTTAGCAATGATGTTACGCGTTAAGTGACAATGAGTAGGACACACCTCGAGCTCGTCAAACGCAGTCTTGACGCTCCGCATGCGCTTCGTGAGGCCCATGTTAAGCATCCAGCCCGGGACAAGCAACTTCACGAAGACGTCCGTCGAGACAACGTGCAGCGCGTCCTACATATCGACATGCACGGTGTGTCTCAGTGAGTATACGATTATATATCCAAGGCATGTGAGGGATATGGTGGAAGAACAGCGCACGTACTTTGAATGCCATCTGATGTCCCGCCGGCACAACGAGGTCGTCCTTCCACGAAATGCGCCGCCCGAAGCCCGCCACACCGATAACGAATAGTGCAATCTAGTACGCGTCACGGCAGAAGACACGAGTTAAACCTTCGTAAGATTAGACATTAAGGCAACGCGGAATACGCACCGGGAGCGTGACCTCGACCGCATGGTCCACCTCAATGGCACTCTGTGCGCCCCAGACGTTGTCGAAGAGGTCTTGCATGATTCGGACCGTCTCGTCCCAGACGAGTTTGTTGTTCCTCTACGTCTAATATGTCAGTTTGGTCCAATTCTGACAGGAAGCCTGTACGGCGGATGCTACGCACCTCTGAGAACGCAGGCGCAGTGATCTTCCGGAAGCGCTTCCACTCGTCGAACTCAGACGCGACGATGTTGCGCCCGAAGAACGCGAGCACGCGGTAGTCTTTGACGGGCTTGGGGAAGCGCAGACGGTGAGTCGTGATTTCCTTCGCAAAAGTATGAGCACCTCGTCCTATACAGCTCCCAGTTTCGAGGCGTGAACGCGCACCTTGATCGCGCCGGGGTCTGCGACGCTGAACGAGGTCGAGACGTTGGGGAAGATAGCGATCTTTCATTTACAGGTGCATAGTCAGTGCTTCACCAGCGAGCAATTGCGTGTGAAACGCACCGAGCTCACGATATCGACCCCATACTCCGCGAAATCTGCATACTTCCTCCGCCACGATGCAAATCCGCCCCTCGTAACGTACGGAATCGGCTTCTTGAATATGTGGCCCAGGGGCCCAAGGTTGGGTAGGAGCAGGCGGAAGCCTGGGTGTCCACTGCATGCCAAGTCGTCGGTATGTATGCATCTCCTGTGAGTGACATGTTATATAGAGATGCGTACTTGATGTCGCGCTCTGCCCTGCGGAACTCGAGCGTTTTCTGAATGACGATGAGCAGGAGGGTAGAGATAAGTAGAATAACGGTGGTTTGCATCGTGCTCAGCTGATGGAAGGGACCCCTAGGTGGGAGAGATAGATGACATTCGCTGGTGTGTCGTCCTCGCCGTCCGTGCGCAGTTATAAGAGAATCTGGCAACTTGATCCCACCAGCACCTGCAGCGATGGTGATCGTACCACTTCAAAATGCAAAGTGCATAGCTCGCATCCTCTCGATCCCGGAGAGTTTGGATCGTGCGAAGCTGTCGGGCCGAGAGGGAATCCTCTTCAACACATAGCGATTGCAGTATGAGTTCAACTCACATGCAGTGTTCTCACCGGCATATGCACCCGCGCGGCAATCATGAGATATGAAACTTGGGAGTGTAATGAGGGGGAAAGCGCAACAGGGCCATTGCATGGACAGCGTGCAACATCATGTTCGAAGGACAAATCGCTGTGTGAACAACTTGAAGTTGTGTCTACTGCGCAATGCGCAAGGAACTCAGGAACGGAGGGTTTCAGATCGGATCAACCAACACTCAGGCAGACCCTGATGGGTCTTGCCAGATTACCACGAAACTGGAAGGCGGTTTACCAGCATGAAGTCCGAGTCGGGAGCAGACCACATTGGCTTGCCTATAATTTACTAAGGCTTTGCCAACCTTGCAAGTCCAGGCACTACAGTGATGTCGCCAAGCTCCAGGTCCACCAACGCTGCAGCAGCCGAGTCAGATACAGTGCACAGATCTCACTGTACTTCCTCACGCCAAACGTGATAATTAGGCAATGGCATCCATATCGACATCGAGCCCGAGGTACTAGTGCTCGGCTAGTATCCGAGCCCTGCATCGTCGTACACATGGATCCACATTGTCTGTTAAGATCTGCAAAGTCTGGACGTGCCTTGTGGGCGCTGAGGCGATCGAACGACGCTGACGGGCAGGAAGCTCATGTAGGGGTATCAGTAGCCTAAAGTATCACGGACAGCGGACGCTCAGAAGAAGCAGTCCAAGAGTAGTAAGTGAGTTACTGGTCATGACACGTCGTAAATCCTGCGCGGAGGTATGTAAGAGTCTATCTTCTGACGAAGACCAGCGGAAGCTTGACAGGCCTGCATAGCGTACGACACGAACATCAGCAAATTCGCGCAGTACGCAAGTCCAAAACCGAAAGACACCCACGTCGTTGTTAGGCCCTGCTTGCACGCCATGAGCCGCGCTTTCTTCTCCGCAAGCGTCTCGTGCGCGAACTCGGGCTCATCTTTGAGCTCGACACGGTAGCGCGAGATGAGCATCGTCAGTATTGCGATGCCCTCTGTCTCGAAGAATCTGCGTATCCATATTAGAAAGCTATCAAACACATATTCAGCAGGACTGTACCTGCGCCCGAGACACGACCGCGCACCACCGCTGAACGGTAGGAACGCATCCCTGGGCCAGTCGCCCAGGAAGCGGTCTGGCTTGAACTCAGTTGGATCCTCCCAGTAGCGCGCTTCATACACCATGTACATCAGTACTCGCACGCATCTAAACAAAACAGGATACACACGGTTGTAATGTAAGCCAGCTACGTGCAGGCTAATGGGCGATCCGGCCGGGATCGGGACGGTGACTTTCTCGCCTGCGCTATTTACGGTCGTGAGCGTTGTGTCTTCCGCAGCGTATTTGGGCACCCCGACGACCTGTGCGTAGTGACATCAGACACGGCTTCTCCCTGCACTGTTCATACGTGGAAGACACGAACCGGAGGGAATGTGCGCAGAGTCTCATAGAAGACGCTGTATAAAGTTCAATGTCAAGACATGATACACGGACGGGATGGTAGGACTCACGCCTCTGATTGGGTCAAGGCGCCCATATCTTCGTACGTCTACAGAGTGATAAGCATGATACATACCGCAAAAGGATGAAATTGCCTACAGGAGCGCGCCCATCTTTCAGAACACTCTTGATATGCTGGTACAATTTTTCCTGCTCCTCCGGATGGAACGCCAACTGGCCGAACGTGAAGCACAACGTATGCGCCGTAGTCTGCCGATGCACATCCGAAAGACCAATCAATACTAATCAAATATGTAATGTGGCGCAACATAGCAATTACCTCGTGCCCAGCTAGGAGGAAGATGAAGATGTTCCCTGCGCCCGCGGCATCAGTACTCATCAAGCCACAGGAACAGGCAGTCACAGCGACGTACCTAGCAACTCCCGATCCGTCAGCTTTGCGCCGCCATCCAATTCGTCGTCGCTAGCGTCGAGCAGGCTGCTGAACAGGTCGTGGCGCTCTTCCTTCGTCTCGAGCGCCCGCCGCGCGGCACACATCTCCATCATGTACATCTATGACACGTATTAGTGGCCACGACGGCGCACATGCAGTGGATACGGGACATTACCTCGAGCTCCTGGAATGCAACATGGACATTGCGCAGGCGGCCCCATGGCGAGTATTTTAGAAACCAGTCTGGGAAGAGGACCTTTGCGAGGATGTCTGTCGATACGACGTGCAGCGCGTCCTACAAAACAGCGCCATCAGCATAGACAAAGTAGGGCATATGAGCGAGCGATCTACGTTACCTTGAACGCCATAGTGTGACCGGGCGACACAACCTCGTCCTCCTTCCACGAGACGCGTCTGCCGAAGCCCGCCGCGCCGATAACGAACAGTGCGATCTAATAGGGCGCCCGCCGGGGTCGCACGAACGGCAGACACGCGGGAACGGCAGTGATAACGGGATCAAGAGGTCAGAAGGTCAGAAGGTCCAAAATCAGAAAGCTTAATATCAGCTGCGCCGCCAAGAACTCACGGGAAGCGTCACGTCGACAGCGTGGTCCATGACAATCCTCTCCTTGCCTGCCCAGACGTCGTCGAAGAGCCCGTTCATGACACGCACGGTCTCGTCCCACACGAGCTTGTTGTTCGGCTGGAGCGCAAGGGCATGTCAGTCACAGCGGCATGCAGCACAAAGGCCAAGTGCAGCGTTGCTCGATGCGTCCATTCGAGTTTACATGGACGCATCAAGCAACGCCCTCGTCCGGTCCTTGCACTCACCTCGGAGAACGCGGGCGCTGTGATCTTCCTGTACCGCTTCCATTCGTCGAATTCGGATGCGACGATGTTGCGTCCGAAGAACGTCAGCACGGAGTACTGCCACACCGGCTTCGGGAAACGCAGGCGGTTCATTGTTATCTCCTGCATTATAGTGCGTTACGGACTTTCAGTGTTACGTGTGTCAACACGAGGCATGGAGAGGAAGACGCACCTTGACTGCGGCGGGGTCTGCGACAAAGAACATCGTCTTCACTTGGGGGAATGCCCAAACCTGGACCAAAGGTGTTAGCAAGGGCGCGGGGATAGAGTAGAGAAAAGCGCACCTGGCTAATGATGTCCGCACCGAAGTACCTGAAGTCCTCATACTTGCGATGCCAATGCCGGAAACCACCAATGACCACGCCGGGGATGGCTTTACGAGCGAATACGTTGTTCACTGTGCCCGTCGTTGCCCACAGCGTACGGAAGCCCGGGAAGTCCCTGTGAACGCGAGCTCGCTGTAAGTCCGAGAATAGGGGCTCGCCACATGACAGGTTGCACGCACTGTATGGACGCAACCGCCCGCCTGAAGTCGATGAACCTCTTGAGTGCAAAGAAGAAAACGGTGGCGAGTGCCACCAACAATGTGGTGGACATGGCTGGGGATAATTAGGATTAGAGAAGGGGCGGAAGCAAAACTCAATTCAAGGCAGCCTATATATTGTCGATCAGAATCATGTTTTCCCATGACTGCGACGAATGGGCTGCGGTGGGATCTAACATATCCGTGCCTCATCAACACATCTTCGATTCGACCAGGGAAGGTCAAGAAACCGGCGAACTTCGAGCGGTGATCGTCCACATGGTACCCAGCTCAGATTCTCATCTCCATATACACGTTTCGGACTTTTCAACATAGCGGAGCATATCGTCGCTTTGCCGAGGACATGACTTTGCTATGGCATGGCATCAGCATGGCACGAATAATGGTAAATGAATGCGCCTAGCGCTAAATTTACCTTTCTGGCCGTTCAATTCAAGTTTCAGAACGCGGATAATGTGAAGGGAATAAATTGCCAGGCAGCACTTACGAAAATGGTTCATCAGATCCAATACAGTAGCCTGCGAAGAACTGCATGCAGTGTGACTGCGGGCCGGTATCGGTCATACGTGACTTCGTAAAGCTGGAACAGGGGCTTTGCCGCACTGCAACGGTATCTTTGTGATATCCAAGATGCCCTACTCAGAAAACGCAGCGTGAGCACCTCATAGCGATAGCGAAAGAGAGAATATTTTTATTGTTTTACGAGTCTTTTTCTGATTCTAGCTATTTTTACCGATGTTATGCCAGTGGGACGCTTCGTACATTGGTCGATCACCGTACTGCGCTGTGGGACATAGCCAGCTCCCTATAACGTGCAACATATCAGTCAACTTGTACTAAGCAAAAGACAGGATAGACTCGGACACACCCGAATGCGGAGTCAATGCATGACTTGATCTCTCGGTAACTTACCACCAGGCAGCTCTGTTCATCGCGAGAAATGAGCATGATGCGCTCGTCGACACCAGCATCAAGCTACAACAGACGAGCTATGAGCTTGACTACACGGAGACACAACGCCCAACCGATACCTTGTTGAGACACGTCAACACATGCGATANGTTGACCACAGGCGTCCGTGTTCGTCTACCTGATGGAAGACGTAGTCCCGGAAGAGTTTGACAATGTATCTATCTCCTGTCTCCGACCACCGAGGATCACGGGCGAACTCTGGACGCTCGTTGATAAAGTTGAGCTTGGCAAGTAGCCTGACGAACCGCCCGTTCTCAAGTTCACTCATGAATTCGCCTTCCAGCCGGTCAACAGCACTAAAAGGTACGCGATTCGTCAGAAGCGGGTAATAAGCATGGCAAACAAGATTTACTTCTGGGATTCCTCAAGCTCTGTGGCGACGTGTGACCCAATCATCTCGAATAGCTGCCGAATGGTCTTGCAGACCAATAGTCATTACGCTTGATGTCAGGAAAAGTATTGGAACAAACCTTCAAAGGCCCAGGCTTCGAAATCAAAAACAGTGCGACATTCTTCAAGTCCTGGGAGTAATGGCGGCTGAGGTTATCGATAGCTTTAGGCAAGTTGTTCATGGCAGCCAAGTTGTTGCAGCACAGCGAGAAGACTAATTTCCCGAACATGGCTAGATCCTCTTGCTGCAACAAGGCCATGTCCTGCCGTGCCTCGTACATGAGGATATCGATGATGCCGCAAGAGCTTATTCGGATCCTAGTATAAAAAGAGCTTAATGGCAGAAAAGTTATGTGCAGACGTGAGTGACTACCTGTTCTTTCCAGTGACCAAAACCTTCGTGGCGTCAACAATGCGCACAGCGAGCCCTGCCTCGTGTACCGCTCTAATCGCGCCCGCGATCTGGATAACGTATGACCAGACGGTGTGTTCGGAAACTCTTGTGCTCTGCGCTTGAAGACGGCCGTTCTGGAACTGTGGGGCTTTCGGCTTGATGTGTGCCTCATATACCGTCTGGGAATTTGGGTGATAGTCGAATACGACGACCAGAGCTGCATAGCCGCAGACGCCGAGTCATGATCAGAGGTGCCTCGTTCATAAGTAAACTACTCACAGTTGTCGTTGAACGCGCGTGTGGTGAAGGCCTCTTTAACGGAGATTAAGTTCGGGTGCTTGATTTGTGACCATGTCTCTATGCTGCTAAACGCAGATTGAGAATTCAACCGGAAATCTGCAGAAGTTGCTGAGTAAGATTCAGGAGGGGAGGAGTGCAGCAAACACATACTCTCGATACGCCTGAGAGCATACGTAAATCCGTCGGAAGAGTTGACAGCCTTGTACACGGTTGAGTACCAGTTTCCAAATTTCCGGCGTTCACCGCCAATCGGTTCCAGGGGTACCAGAGAGTGGTAGCCTTGCAGCTCTTCAGGGAGATTGAGCCCAGGAGGAGGTCCGGTATTGATCGCCTCCGAACGCCTCTGCAATTCCTCTCGGACATCATCCGACACGAAATACTTGTGCTGTAAGGCTTCGGGGCGCGGCAGCGTATAAAGATGGTAATTAAGCTATAGACACCGTTAAACACCGCATGCATGAAGTGGAACGGCCTCTTACGGGCTGATGAATGAAAGCGGATTGAGGGTAGTAAACGTCCATCCCAGCCCCATCGTAATCTACAGGATACTGCTCGTATGCAGCGGGGTCGGGGTCCATCTGCTCAAGGTCAAGTCAGTGAAGAATAAAAGCTGACTGGCATCGCCCTTACACTCTCAAATTGCTTGGCCAAGTCCTCTACGGACATGGTATTAGGTGTATATGACTGAGTGTCATACTCTTCGAATGCTGGCTCAAGCGAGGTCGAGGAGGTGGTGGATGAGCTGTCCAAGCTTCAGATAAATGCCCGCATATATCGTGATTCGAAACCTACGTAGAGGTTGTACTTTGAGAATTGACTGTTGCTGGCGGGGGTACAGGGCTTCCTGTGCCTTTTGGCACAAAAATGGGTGCGTTGACGGCCTGCGCAGGCAGCGCACCGCTAGGAGTCGGTGAATCCGGCCTACAAGAATACGCGCTATGTCAGCTGTGTTTTGGGGGTTGGCTTTGTCGGCTTACGGAGGTGGAGAATTCTGAGAGGTGTCGCTCTGTAGCAAGCCTTACGGTCAACATGCGACCGCCAAAGCGACTCAGGTCGACGTACTGGAGGGTGATAATAGATACAACCTTTGTCTTGGAATTTACATGACCTGCACTCCACAATCAATCTTACGACTAGGGGTGTCAAAAAGTTCACAACGCACCCGTATATTAAGATATTCCTACATTGACGTTGGGTGGAATCTGGATCCGAAGTTGAGACAAGGTACATAGATTTCGCCGCATATACTCACCTTTCCTGCTAGGTTTCGGACTAGAAGGCTCAGAGGTCGAAGTTTGTGGTGCGACAATCTTTACAGCGGATGATGAAGGCCTGGAAAAGAAGGCCATGGTGGCCGTACGAATGGTGGACGGCCGTCAACGTAGCCGGTAGCGTCGAGCGTGCTGTATAAGGTCATCACTCAATAAGCGCGCATTCTGCATACACTCTTGGACCGCAACCACCACCACAACTCTACATCATTTCCCTTCTGTGATGTCTGGCCTAGCCAGAGACGCTGCAGCATTCAAGAGTGCATTGTCTAGGCAAGATTATTCATCATGGCATTCGCAGCCACCACCATTACAGCCCGGTGGAGAGGCAGAACCCTCCACCTCCTCGGGCAAGAAGAAGAAGCGGCCAAAATCAAGTTTGTTCTGGGATTAATAATGGTTTGCACATGTCCTAATTATCAATGCAGACATTGTGTATTCCCAGCCTGCGGATACCGGTACCGGACAGAATGTTAACACCCAGCTCGTGTATGCCGTGAACCACCTAAAATCCACGGGCAACCCCATGCGGTTGCAAGATCTCGCCATCATCACTGGTATACCAATAGATACAGACCAAGTTCTACTGGAAAAGTTCAGATCGCACGACCGTGTGGTACACGACCCCAAAACCGACTTGTACTCCTATCGAGTATGTAGAGCGATGGTCGTCTTGTGGCGCGCCCATGGCTGACCTATGCACCGTAGCATGACTACAACGTACGGAACAAAGCATCGCTACTGACGGAGATCCAGCGGCAGACCCGCAAGGGTGGCGGGCTGTCCGTGCGCACACTGAAAGAGAGCTGGAAGGAGGCGCCGCAGGCGATCGAGGAGCTTGAGAAGGATGGCGAGGTGTACGTCACGCGGACGCTCAAGGACGGGCAACTACGCATGGTGTTTTGGAACGAGATCAAGCCCGAGGAAGAGGGCGCGGGGATGCTCGTCGAGAAAGGTCTGTATACGCAAGCGATTGTTTCTTTGATGGCTGACCTGGCACAGAATTCCTGGATCTGTGGCACTCGCTGGATGTGCCGAACGAGGTCGACTTGTTGAAGCAGCTCGCGAACGAGGGCTTGCAGGCGACGGCGGGCGAAGCGTTGACGCCCAAGGTACCTTTGACAAAGAAGAAAGGCAAGAAGTCGGCCCCGAGACAACGACAGATCCGGTTCACGAATACCCATCTTAAGGGGCAGATCGATCTAGTCGAGAGATTACGTCGCTCCGAGCAAGTCTTAGAGCTGTTTTTCATAGCATTCGTCTATCGCCGTCGCTGATATTGTATTTTAGTATTAGATCTCGGACATTAATAATATAACCTACTCACTGCTGGAATATATGTTCTTTGAGGATTGACGTGTAGCCGCTGTCTAGGCACGAACGTATTCCACAATACACTCTGGTACATTATGTTACTCTGAGATTTCTCTGTCTCTTAGCTCTCGTATGTCCTCCCACATTTTTCCTGAATGCTGAGAGTCACAAATTATGCCATCTACTGACAGGCGAACAGCATAGTCAAGTACCCCACAGAAGACACGACGAAGAGTGCCGCAGGCAGCTTAGGCGCCCACCTCTCGAGGTAGTCCGTTGCCGACCATAAACGAGAAAAGATGGTCGTTCTTTTCTCTGATACTCTCGAGGCACCTTCAGGTGGGGAAGAGTCGCCACCATCAGCCACCTCACGGTACCTTCACCTCACCCTGGGGCCGCAGATGCACTAGCGATCCTAAGCATAGGTGTATGACCCAGTGGAGGACAGTAGCAAGGGTCGTCAGATCCACCAGCTCGACCTTAGGGTGATCCGGAATGTATTCCCAATCCAAAATACGAAGCAGATGTCCGTAACTACAGGGTATCTGGGTACCTATCAGATGATAGAAGACTTCTGTCCTTCAACTCGGTCATATCTTTGGTACGAGTATAAGTACTCAAGCGAGCTCCGCTGCTTTAATTAGCGATGACATCACATAGTATACTGAGAAGAGTCTGCACCTGATTGCCAAAAACCCCAAGCGCATATACTCTTCCTTCCCTAGTCTGCTCAGAACTCGAAAGTTCTTCCTCCTTGGCAGGGTCCGGCCCCTCGCTTATCCCCTGGCAACGGGAAATACGAGGACTCGCCGATGGCACAGAAGTGGCAACGAACGAGCCTCGCATCATAGACCATTCTCTGCTGTCGAAGGAGATCGAGGGTAGGCGGGACGTCGTGCGCGATGACATCATACATGGAGGGCCGCTTCAGTATGCTCACGGAGTTCAACGACGGAAAGAGGAGTGGCGTGCTGGAACCGACATCCCCCAACGTAGTCAAGCCGTCTCTACGGTTCCCAGAGGGCATGGGTGACAATAGCTTCGTCGCGAACCCCCAGATGTCCGGGCTCTTCAGGACCAATGTCTGCAGATCCGTCATTTTCTCCAGCACTATCTCTTTCAACAACTGAAAGCGACCCGGAGGGAGGATGAACGGCTCATCGTCCCAGTCGGGTTCGCGACCTTGGCCCTCCTTGATCATCAACGTTTGGAAATCCTGCAGTAGATACACTCGATCCAGCATCTGACACACGCGTTTGAAGAGGGCGTCAGAAAAGGCGGAGCCGTTCGCACTGCGCCGGTCTACGGCCCCGCGTAGGTGGAGACGGAAACCCGACTGGGGGATAGATGCTTTGTCCAACCATCTGGAGTACATGCAGACGTTGGGCGGCGGCGTTGTCGTATGCTTTACGTCGACTGCAATGACGGATGCGTTAAATTCCATTAATAGGAGGTCTGCAGAACGCTTTTTCAAGTCAACTCGAGTGAGCATCCTTGAGAGTTGAGACTCGATAGCTGCGATGAGTCTTAGATGATCTTGCACATTGATCCCGAAGTTACTGACAGATATTTCGACCCTCGTGTTAGACGGGAGCATTAGATGTTGAAGGAGATTATCTGCATCTGTGAGAAAAATAAAATGCATAGCCAGATGGGACAAACAGGGTAGAGACACTGGCAGTACCGCTCCGTCTGTCGAAGCTGGTGCCGGAGACACAACTAGGGTTAACAGGAGATCTTCTAGTTGCGGCACAATCTCAAGAAAAGACAACCATTGAACCCAGGTAAGTCTAGCTGCCGATGGTGTAAACGCAAGATCGAGGACTCGAAGATTCGAGCCTACGACGTTGACAAAGGAAGTGCCCCCCTGCCATCCGTGCCACATGAAAGTCTTCAGACGCGGCAAGGGCTGTGTCAGGAATAGAGGAGGGTTTTGAGCCGCGTCGTGCGGGATTGTCCTCCTGGGATTACGTGGGCTTTCAGTGACTTCGAGCGACTCCAATAGGGACGCGCTATGGTCGCGCAAAGTAGCGCTCTGCAACTCTTCGCAAAGCCTGCCACCGACCATGACCAGCCGACGGATGCGCCCCAAATGCGGGAGAACCGTCCTGAATGCCGTGACCGCAATCTCAGGATTGCGTCGATCTGCTTGGATAGCGATTACGCTTAGGGGCGCATCTCCAGAGCGTGCGATGCAGAGTGCAATACGGGGGTCGGGATAGATCGCATGGATGTACGACCACAGTTCGTGCGCTTGCAGTGCAATTGCTCTCCAGCGGCGGCAAACACGTGTCACCGGCGGGATCCAAGAGTATAGACTGGGCTGCTTTGCATCTGTGAGATAGAACGACGAGAGGACGAGTTCGAGGAATATCTTGATCAGTAACTCCGGGGGCACCAATTGAACCACTTGGGGCCGTGCGCCATTAGGCATGTTTGTTCGAACCGTGCCGCTTTCAAGCGTACGATAACAAAGGTGTGCTATCTGTACAATGGACGAAATTCGTTTAGCCTCAATGTGTTGATACGAGCTTTTTAACCTCACGATTTATGCTGCCACCATCAGCAAACAAAATTCAGCTTTAACGTGACAATTGAAAGCAAACAGTCTCTGAATGAGCAAATTCAGGTGTGTAGTAGTCTGGGCTGAGGCAGGTGCTGTGCGTTGTGGCGTCGCGGTGAAAGTCTCTGGTAAAGAAGTAAACTCAATCGGAACGCCGGCGCAGCGTCATAACAATGTTCAATCAATTCGGTGCTCGGATCGATGCATAGCTTTGCACGCAGCACTGATAAATACACATAGTGTAGAAATAAAATGCCTATGCTCTGCGCCCTCATGTGCATTGCGTCGGTGAACTCTCCCAGCAGTCAACACCCTCGGCCAACTGATTGGCTTCATGGTATCTCTAGTCATCCTCCTTTCTAAACGCGCATAGGGTCAGCTAAGCCGTAATGTTGAGGGGTATTGCAGTCCTTGTTTCAAGGAGAAGCGCAAGTTGTGACGGCTTTGGCGATCGTCGACAGTGCTCGAAGTGAGTGGCGCAGTGCGCACTTTCCATCAAGCGATCGTTGGCCAGGATCAGAGTGGCTGGCATGGGCTGAACGAGGCGATTTCCATCCAAGTCTCTCAATGACTTAATGACATAAAGCGAAAGATACACGCTCTTTCATCCTGATGGTAGCAAGGGTGTTCTTCATCGTGGCGAATACATTCCAGTGTCATTTAGCCTGAGAGTGAATGGACGAAGATCAAGCTGTCTTGCTTCATACTGCACTGACTGGCGTGTACAAAGCTCATCAGTGTCAAGTATCAGGACTTGAAGGCTTGCTTCGTACCACTGTACATCCTTCGCAAACCCATGGTGGCCGTTACTTCCCAACGTACAAAGC
>JANHOG010000601.1:0-13889 GCA_027627325.1 Phlebia brevispora
ACCACGGTTGTTCAGGCGCACCCATGCTCGCCGTCCGAAGATGCGCTAGTCTTGTGAGACTGACAAGGGCATCACTTTCTTTGACTTTACCGCGTCGGCATGTGTCCTCCAAACCGGTAGAGAATACAAATGTCGAGACTGATTCACACGGCATTCCGACTCAACCGACGTGGTCTGTAAACGAGCTCTTGTCCTCCTATCCCAAGCCGGTTATCACACCTGCTACTCTCAAACATCTGCATGAGCTCTCGGCTCTCATTCCTCCTGAAGAGGGCACTCCGGAGCACGCGAGGCTTACATCCGAGATGGAGAACTTGGTCAAGCTGGTCGAGGCAGTAAGGCTTGTTGACGTGGGGCAGACTACAGAGAGCGGAGACGGAGAGGTGCCTGATGGACGCATATGGGCGGAGGGTACTGGGATTTCCTTGGAGTACAAGAAAGAGCCCGCCCCTTTCCCGCCGGAAGGAGAGGTCCATGGGCAAGCTCTACTGGGTTATGCATCTCGGACCGAAAACAAGCTCTATGTGGTCGACACAGAGAGGTTGAAGAGATGAGGACCCTGTGGTTTGTCCTCACGCAAAGGGCCAGAGGATTAGAACGCACAAACGGAGAGGACAGGCGAGTGTGTTTTCTTCTCTTTGTAGCCCGTGTATTCTGACATGTTTCCATACGGAAGGTGGTCATTGATAGCGCTCGTTTACTCGTCGCATCCCCAAAGATTGTGCGTTGCTGCTTTGTCGGAACTGCGGTCACGTTAGCATGGCCTCCTGCTTCATTTGTGGAGACGCATCCACACAGAGAGCACCCATAATGCTTGTATTGCAAGCACAGACCACAACTTGGCCGAACATACAGCACTCTCATGTACTGTATGCTTTCGTTATACTCTGGTGGAAATACACACTGTCCTTAGTGAGTTAAGCTCACAAAATACTTGCGTCGCCCTGGAGTTTGCAGACAGCCAAACACCCGGTGGCTCTGAGTGTTCGTCTAGGACCCCGCCCATGCCGAGTTCGCTTCGTTAGAGCCTCCGCTCCCGTGCATCTCTTATGTGCCAAATGGGCAGGAACTCGCCGACACAACCATTTCAGCTAGGCATGCTACTCTCACCTTTGTACTCGCTCCCCTGAGATGCTATATCGGCTCCGACCGTTAACACGAGCAACACAACAAAAGAATATATATTTATTAATACAGCGATGAATTATTTTGTCCAGTCCGAAAACTAAAGGACGATTACAGCTGACGCTAACCTTAACTTTACACTAGAAGCAGCTCAGAGAACATACGCACAAGAAAAATAACTGCCATCTATAGAGCCCCGTGCCCGCCCGTGGAGCCAAAGCCATTCGCACCACGGGGTGTCTCATCTAGTTCCTGTAAAACAGTTCTCAGTGGGGTGACTAACATCTAGATGAACTTCACTACATACCTCGACCTCCATCACGTCCGGCGTGTATATCCTTTCGAGGATGAGCTGTGCAACACGATCTCCCTCCTTGACTAGAGTGAATCAATGTCAGTCAGTCTATTGTACAATCGTGAGTGGAAAAGTTGTCTACCTTCGAAGTCTTTGTCCGACAAGTTATATAGGAGTACAAAGACGATACCGCGATAGTCTGCATCAACTACGCCGGCACCAGTATCAATCATGAACTTCGAAGCTAAGGCAGCAAGGATGAGATGGTATAGAAGTTTAAATCGACCATGCTACTCACCTAATCCGCTCCTCGGTGCGACACGGCCGTATGTCCCCGCAGGGACTGCAATTGACAACTGCGTATCAACGAGTGCTTTGCCGTGCGCGGGTATCGTCTTGTGTTCAGCACTGTACAAGGAATTCATATGGCCTTATCTCACTGCTATCAAGGAGTAAGAGGAAGTGGGACAGACCTGTACAAGTCGTATCCCGCAGCGAGGGCAGAGCCACGGGTCGGGACCCTCGCCCTGTCTGAATGCTTTTTGATAAGAAGCTTCGCAATGGGGGCAAGACTGTCGTGCACATCGACCGCCTTGCCTGCTTCAGACAGGCGACGTTTTTTGGAGACGGGTTTGTCGGAGCGGAGGTTAGTCATGGTGGTTGTTGAAAAGGAATAAACAAAACAGTCGCGTCGCGTCCTGGGCGCGTCGACAAACTGCTAAACGGTCGGAAGTTCAAACCGCGCTTCGGAGCCTGAACGCGATCACATGACAGGTCTCCGCGGAGACCTGTGGGCGTTTGTGCTTCGACTGAACTTCATTCTCGTCATTATTATTTCTGGGCTACTTGCAAACTAATACGAGGCCTGCTTAGCAGGTCTCGGCTGACTTGGATTCATCTAAAGATGCAGCGGACAATCACTCACTTTTTCTCATTGGGCTCGTCTCAACCGGCTCCAGGTTCTCAAAGCAAGAGCCTCTCGCGCAAACGTCATGTTGACGGGGTCGAACCAGAAGCACGGACCGAGGCGCAGGCAAAGGATAAAGGAAAGCGCAGGGCAGGTGCACAGACCGTACGTGTGTACGATGCCACTGATGACGATACCCCGAAGAAGGGCACGTTTACTCCTGGCTCCAAGAACAAAGGAGGAGCAGGACGTAAGGATAAGCTTTCCGCTTTGCCGCCGCTTCTTTATGGCGACACGACCTTTGGACCTTCGGACAAGACTCCCACTCGCAAAGGGATTTCTCTCATAGACTTGACCCTGGAGGACTCTTCTGTTCCGCATCCAACACCTTCTACAGCGCAACCATTTCAAGTTCCCACACCACCTAGTACGGGGATGAAACGAGCTAATTCTGCTTCATCCTCATCCGCTCAGCCTAGGCGATCCCCACGAAAACGCACACGACTGGAGACGTCGCTAAATGAACGAGAGGCCACACCTGCCGTAGCTTCGAGAGCTGACAATGTAGTGCAACTGCCTACGCCTGCCACCGGAACTCGCCAGTCGATTCGTCGGTCTCAGAGAGTGGCTTCACGCGTACAAACCTCTGCAATCGGTGGCTCACAATCCAGCGGCCAGAGCTCGTCTGACACTGCCCATGCTCGTCAGCGAGACGAGGATGCCATCATGTCAGATCCCTTTGTAGACCCGACGCCTCATGATCCTGCTCCGTCTGTGCAGAGGAAAACGGCTTCCATTCCTTTTGACTCTGCTCTTTCATCGACGTTTCCTCATGTCGCTGGTGAACCAGCTTTACCAAAGACTCCGGCAGATGATGCTTTTAAAGTGCCGGCTATCCCTTTGTCTCTTTCATCGTCATCTGGTAGCTCCCAGACAGAGGAAGTGGAGTCCTCGCAGTGGGAAGAGCAGTCAGCTAACGTTATAGTCCCAGCGACGCCAAGGAAGAAGCACCGAGCTTCTCTATCGTCCACCTCTGACCGCTCGCCTGCGAAAGAAGAGGTTGGCACTTCCCAGCTGTCGGAGATGGAGCTTCGCATACCTCCGAGCCCTACTAGCATTAAGAAGATGCTGCCTTCGAAATTGGGCTTCGGCGCGAAGATCGGGGAGACCTCTCCGCGATCTGACAGAGCGGGTATCGTCTCTCCGATGGATTGCGACAATAGTACAGAAGTGCCTAGTTCGCAAGCCATCTTGGACGGGCCCACTTCTTTGTGGATAGATCGTCGTCCGTTAGATGATATCGTTAAGTCATCCCCAACTAATCTCGGGAACGCTTCCGGACGGACAAGGTATGCTCCTTGCAGACTGCTCGATACACGAGAAACTTACACCACTGGTTCTGTTGCCCCCGACCTTCGCCTGTAGCTCTAACCTCGTTGTCACAAAGGATCTGTCCAAGGGCGAAGTCGTCCCAGAAACTCCTCATCGTGGTCGGCAGAACCAACGAACGTCCTCGTCGTCGCCAAGAAACAGGAAACCATTCGATTCGCCTGCATCGATTCGACAATCTCCTTCCTCCTCTAGAGGGAAATTGCCCGCCCTCTCCCTTACTCCAAGTAAGCCAGATAAATCAGGGAAAACGCCTCGATCGTTCTTGTTCGACGCCAGTCAGGGCGAGGAAGCCAGCGCTTCACCGAATATAGCTCCCTTGAGGCCCCTCATAGATCACATCCTTGGTCCGCAAAGGGCGCCCAGCCCCCATCCCGCAGACAATCGGGAGGACGACTCCGAGACTGAGCCCGAGTCGTCTCAATGGCGTGCTCCAACGCCGGCGAAGAAGCCGGAAAGCCAGAGTTCTGTGACGGAGCCCGAGTCCTCTCCAAGTCGTGTCCCAACAGACAGGGGAAGAACACCAGTGAGAGCACCGGGGTCTCCGAGTTCTTTAACGGAGCCCGAGTCCCCTCAATGCCATGTCCCAACGGATAGAGCAAGAACGCCAGCGAGAGAGGAGGAAACACAGAGTTCTGTGACGGAGCCTGAGTCGCCTCAATGGCGCATTCCATCGGAGAGGGGAAGAACGCCGGTGAGGTCCCCAGCATCTCAGAGTTCCATGACAGAGCCTGAGTCCCCCGAACGGCCCGCTCCAACACCCGTGAAAACACCGGGATCTCCGAGTTCGGTGACGGAACCTGAGTCTCCTGAGCAGCGCGTAGCTACTCCAGAATCTCTCACAGAACCAGAATCATCCCCGCCGCGAGTACCAATCCGAGAGAATCCCCACGCTGAAAACTCGCAGACGGAGCCCGAGTCTCCTCAATGGCGCATGGACATGCTACCTCCAGAAGAGCCAACTGCAGCCTCTCCCATGCATCTCGACGAGCCTGCCATCCAACGAGATCAGGACGTACTCGATGAGCTCACAGGCGATGCACCGCCTGTAGTGATGACGGACGTATACCGCCGGCTCCTTGCCGTGAGGAGAGGAGCCTTGGCCGGCCGGCAAGATGATGAAGAATCGCAGGCCCTCTCGGATACCCCTCTCAGCATACCATTTGATTATACCGACGACAATCAGAGTGACTACGCTGGATCTATTGGCTCTCTACCCTCGCAGGTCAAGGATTTCCTCTTTTCTCAGGATTAAGGGTTTGTCAGCTGCTGGATTTCACCATTGGCTTTTTTGTTTTCCACGTTATTCGAACCACTATACCTCATGAGCATCTGGAAGTTCAATTAGCACTGTATATAGTCTTGCGTAACTAGATATGCACTTGTATTTAGGGTACTGTAATCGAGCGGAAGCATCTTCATTATATGATCTGCAAATGCTGATCTTGCTATTCGATCACTAACCGCGGAGCCTCGGCTGGCGAATAGACGAATCAGACTCGAGCACCTGCCACGACTACGGGCTGAACCTAACTCTTCCTCTCCCTTCATCTTCATACGGATACATCACCACTGTATCAGCTCAACAACTAGATCACTGTGCCGATACTGTTCGGTAGGGGTACAGTGTATCAGCTCTCTGACTCTTACCTCATCGTGACGCTTCTGGCTAGTGGTCAATCCTCCAAGCACATTGCTTGTAATTGTGTCGCGGGCACCGATGGACACGGTGCAAATTGCTACAGTTTAGCGCGAGTGAGTCAACGGGTGTGCCGTTCTACAAGTTGTACTAATGGCGAACACGTAGATCATCGTTCACGGGTTTCGACCGTCGGCTGCTATACTCCTTCGTCTTGACATGATTTCCTTCTAAGAAGCAATGGAACCGTCCTACATAGATACCAGCCGTTCCGCTCGTATTTCCGACTCGGGACCACCGGGAAGAATGCTTGAGATCAAGGTTGGTCCGTTGTGCACACGTAAGGCACACTTCGTAGCTTGACGCTTTAACCCCACTAACAGACCTCGAGGTACCCGGACGAGCATCCCCCACGGCAGCTGCTTCCTCACTTCTCAACTATGAATACATCTCGGCTCTGAGCACTGTCCGGAAGGTGCGGTTCTATGTTTGTGTTTGATCAGGAGCTTTGTTCTCACTACTATGTACGTTGGCACAGTCAGCGCTTAGCCGCTCTGATCGTCTCGCCAATATCGCTAAATACATTCGAAGGTCATTGTAGTTTATATCGCGGCCAAGCAATACTGTGGTACGGCAAGTCGGCGTGCTGCGTCCGTGCCAGTCGCTATTGCGGCATGCACGTACACCGTGCCGTGCTCGGTCAAATGGGCTTAGTACGTCACAAGCTGCTGAAGTGCACCCCTCTGCCTATCATGAATTTTAACACTGCGAGTACCTTTATTAGGCTCACCATGATACGATCAGTAATTCTATCCACGAGTACTCGATTTGTAGCTTACGGGACTATTCAACGATATGTGACATGCTCACGAGGGCCGCTTCGATCGGGTTGGTTGGCCTGAAGATTCTTCGAGCTACTACATTGCAATGACATCCGACTGTGCTCCCGAGGCTGGTCGTGTCGCATTGTGAAGTTGCTTCCCACAAATCACCAAAAGTACCCAGGATCGTCAGGCTTCTCATCAGCCTTGGCTGGTGCAAATGTACTTGCATTCCATTATCGGACTGTCATCGTGCTGATTTTCGACGCCACCATGACTTTCTACACATCTTCTGCCGCTCTTCAGTCCGGTTGATGGGTGGAACATATTGAGCCGTGTGCCGAATGTGACAAGCACCTCGGGACAAACTGCCTTATGTTCGGTATAAAGAGGGCCATGGGGTTTCTGACGAAATTCACTTCACCAGTCCCTCAGGGCAACCCACAAAGATGATATACTTCCTTCCTCTGACTTTCTGTTTAGCCCTCTGGGTACTCTGGCGGTTGTTCCGTCAATATCTCATCCGATCGCCTCTAGATAACATCCCAGGCCCTCCGTCAACCTCTTTCTGGAGAGGTACGACAGTTCACCCATGGTAATTGGTCTTCATATCGATCGCTGACTTTTTTGTGCTGTAGGAAACATACCCGATATGTTTAATCGGCATGGGTGGCGATTCCACGACTCTTGGAGCCAGCAATACGGTCAAGTCTTCAAATTCCATGGTGCCCTTGGGGTGGGTCACTGAATTCGACTTCTCGCTACTTGTCTGAATATGGGATCTAGGCGAAAGCATTATATGTCTTCGATCCAAAGGCATTACACAGTATTATTGTCAAGGATCAGATGATATACGAAGAAGCTAGGTGGTTCATTGGGTACGTATGAGACGCGAGCTTACGGATATCGCACATACAATTTATGGTCGCTGAACTCCATTCTTGCAGTTGGAACCATATGGTTCATGGACCTGGTCTTTTATCCACGCTTGGTAAGTCCTCTACTTGTCCAACATATAGATTCGATTTTATCTCACCGTAATATATCAGGCGAACAACACAGGAACCAGAGACGAGTCTTGAACCCAGTCTTCTCGATCAACCACATGCGCCACATGACACCAATCTTCTACGCCACTGTGCATCGCGTCAGTGTTCCTTCGCTGCGCGCTTATATTCGTACCTAACATACAGTTCAGCTCGAAACAGCCATATTCGCCGAGCTGAAGGGCGGAGTACCTGACGTCGACGTCCTCGGTTGGATGGGACGACTTGCTCTTGAGCTGGTCGGACAGGGCGGCCTGGGATACTCCTTTGATCCTTTGGTTGTGAATACGCACAACGCCTTCGGTGACGCTGTCAAACGCCTCATGTACGTGTCGGCATATTTGCGAGTCTTCCGAGGATTCTTGACCGTCAGATTTTTCTAGACCGACAACGTTTGCTCTGCATACCTGGCGTACCCTGGTTCCGACGCTCTCCAAGATCGGGACTCCAGCCCTGCAACGCGCTGTCGCACGATACCTCCCTAACAAAGATATGCAGGAGATGCGGCATATAATTGAAACGCTGGCAACTAAGGCTCGGGAAGTATACTACAGTAAGAAGACCGCGTTGGAGACGGGTGACGAGGCTGTCATGCATCAGGTGGGAGAAGGAAAGGATATATTGAGTGTTCTCAGTAGGTCTTACACTATGATCGGTCGGGAAGGTCTGTGATTACTAACATGAAATCATAGTTAAGGCAAACATGAGTGCATCGGAAGCCGATCGCCTTTCAGAAGAAGAGGTCATCGCACAGATGTCGTAAGTACGCGTACTTTGGACACGCCTTCACCAATTTACCGTTTGTGTTGCAGTACACTCATCTTCGCGGCTATGGATACCACCTCGAATGCTCTAGCACGTACTCTCCATCTACTTGCGGAATACCAGGATGTCCAAGACAAGATGCGGGCAGAACTGCTAGAAGCCAGCGAATACGAGGACATTCCCTACGATCAACTCGTTGCATTACCCTATCTCGATGCCGTTTGCCGTGAGACTCTTCGTCTGTGCGTGTCCCACGGTTTCGTATTGAGAATATCGATCACTGATAAGTTCTTACACAGTTTCCCACCTGTTACGTTCCTGTTCAGAGAGTAAGTTCGGATCATTTGGCTACATCATTCGACAACTTACAGCGCAACGTTGAAGGACGCGCCAGGATGCGGTCATGCCTTTGTCTCAGCCCGTACACGGCGTAGATGGCTCCACCATCAATGAAATCCTCGTGCCCAAGGATACATCTGTTGTCATTGGTATTCGAGCCAGCAACAGGAATAAGGAGATATGGGGTGAGGACGCGCTCGAATGGAAGCCAGAGCGTTGGCTTTCACCGCTGCCTGAGGCTGTCGGTCAAGCTCATCTACCCGGCGTGTACTCTAATCTGTAAGTGCAGTATCAAGACCGGCCTCGACTCAGGGGATGACTGAGCCTCTCATTACCCTTTAGAATGACGTTCCTCGGTGGTGGTAGGTCGTGCATGTGAGTACCATAACGAAACATGCTCACCGACTATATGCTGACGACGCCATAGTGGATTCAAGTTCTCCCAACTCGAGATGAGTAAGTCGCCCATTCTCTAGACGAGCAACCTTTCTGACCGATGTTGCACAGAGGTCGTCTTGGCCGTTGTTCTGCGATCGTTCAAGTTCTCCCTGAGCGACAAGAAGATCGTGTGGAACCTCGCTGGTGTGAACTATCCTACTGTGGGGGAGACCTCGCCGAAGCCGTCCTTGCCTCTGAAAGTGGAGCGGGTCGTGCGATAATCGGTGGACGGTATCTCGTTCCTCGCGCCGCCGAGTGTAGAATTGCGAAGTATACAATGCAGGTCTGGATCAAATATGTGAAATAGAGCTCAAATACTACCATGTTAATGTTGCTAAAATTACACACACGTAATCCGACGTTGTCCCCCTGCGTGCCTAGTTAGCAAAGGTCTCCAGAGATTCGCGAAAGATTGCGGAAGAGTAGCCGTGATCTCGTCCCAGTGGGGCCTCTGAGAATCCACGTTCGCGTCGGCCATATAGGGTACTCGGCGATGAGTCTATGGGAGGCGATTAGATCTGACTGTAGAGTATCTGCCACCTCGACGGGTGTCGACGGCTGTGAGTGTGGGCCATGATCCTCGATATTGGGCTGGGGGCAGCCTCGTAATTGCGAGAGTATAGACTAGATAAATGCGAGGGGGTTGGGGTGCGGCGACTAATATTGCCTATATTCCTCTTGCCACCGACTCGACGCATAGCTTCTCAGAGACCGAGTGGAATAGTCGAGCGAGCTCGCTGGATCATGAGAAAATGGCCATACGTCGTCAGGTGTGGGAGAAGGGAGGGGAAGAGGTCTGTAGGTATCCATCGACTTGGCCACAGATCACAGCGCATCTCGATGACAGTGGTAACAGTGCGGCAGAGGAACAGTGAGGTGTGAGAGGACGGTGTCGATCAGAATAGACCGTTCAGGAAGGCGGGATGATGGTCGTACTGGCGGGATAAAATCCAAATTTCCTTCGAGTCCTACGTTGAACAGGCTGCGAGCAGGAGGGTAGACGCGGCGTGTGAGGACAGCGGCAGGGTTTATGTTTTTGGCCACGCAAGACTGATCTCGATCTAATTCCGGGCGGCCGGCGAGTTCAAGTTTCGAACATTGGCGTTACCTTCATCCCACCACCTTCTCTCGTCCGTCTACTCCCTCTAAAAAATGCTGGACCACGAATTCTGCGGCAGGGAGGTAGGGCAAGGTGTGTAGACCTTTTTTAAATCTTGAGAATGATAGTTTCAGAGGACTGCGGTGTCGGGAGAGGGTGAAATATCACGGGATGTGGGAGGTGGCGGAGTCTGGAAAATAAAATCGAGCTGGAACTGGAAACGGTTCACGGCATTTGCCCTCAATAAATATCTCCTTCTCGACCTATAACTCACCTCGCCAACAACCCCTCTTCCCCAGCTGCGTAGGGTATCCGCCCTTTTGCTGTGACCTGCTATTCGAGCATCTCTACCCGTCTTCTGTCAGCTTCCGTCCTGATGAAGATGACATTTACTGGTTCAAGCTGCGAGACTCATCTTCTGCGATGAGTGCGCACACTAGCTGGTCGGTGTGCGGTGGCGTCGAGTACAAGAGTCGACTTGTGGCCGCGCACTGATCATGCGCGCTCCTCTTCGAGATGTACATGATCTGTTGTGGTTATAGATTGACCTTTCCAGCTGTGCAGTTGCTGCGTCAGGGTCGCCACAGCATACCATGTGCGCTGTGGCCGTAGCCTCTTGCACACTTCTGCTACTTTGAGCCAATGGACTCATTGCCCTTGCACGCCTTTTGGCACCTCGTGCGCACCGTATCCTCGTATTAGTCAGGCCGAGCCGACGGTGCGCACGAGGCGCACAATGGGCTGGAAATACGTTGAGTTCCGAGTCTTTGACTTAAACGGGTAAATAGCTCACCTCTGGAATTATAGTGTTCAAAGTCGTGCTTCCACTGCCTGTACCTGGATATAGGGAGAGTAGGACGAATCCATGAGGTCCTGTGGATCCTGATTACTTCCAATTGACATAGGTCGACTGGGATGTTCAGTCCACATGGATACTTGTGCACTTTATGCATAGAATAACTATAGCATCACAGGACTCTTCGTGTGCTTTAGCATGGCACAAGGCTTCCATCCAGTGACGACTCACTGGCCGCAGGAAACAAGCGTACGAGGCCGAACGCCCTGTGTAGATCGTAGCTTCAGCACTGACAGGCGGCCTTTGCTGTGAGACTCACCGTACTCATCATCTCGATGTCTGTGAGCAGGAATTGATTCTCTTCTGACTCCTGCACTGATCCTTGGTAAATTTGTTCCAAGACGCATAGATTCCGAGAAACATATCAAAGACTGATGGCCCGACCCGTGGTCTACGTGTTTTGACTGTTGCATGCAGGAGAGGCTGATGACGAGAGGGTTAACACCTCGCGGCTGGACTATCACTTCAGATAGACCAGCTCATAGTGCCCGTCACATCTTGAATCTCAACCGACAGTGAGAAATCATGATATTGGTCGTGCATATTAGTTAAGTATCACCCTCCGTGGTCTGCACGATTTCCGCTCATTCTCCAGCATCTTGTGTAGAGTCCCCTCAGGTATAGAGGCCCCCGTAATAGGGAAATCACGGCGTGACCTGTTGCATAACAGGCCCTCCGCAAATGCAATCCTACATCCAAAAATATGAGATATGCCGCTTGAATCCAAATGGTTTGAGTTGCTAAATGCACTCTTAACACAGGGATACGTTTTAATCGTGTCAGTGAAACGGCCGTGCTACATAGCAGGTTTCGATCTGCTACTACGCAGTAGTGAGCATTGTTTACATGATTCATTGAGCAACGATAACTAATGCGTACCGGCATAGCACACTACACCTTTCTTGCGAGGATTCTCGTCAGTCTATCCTTCGCAACAATTCTGCAGGAGAAGAATTCCCAATCCAATGTGTCGGCGTCCAGTTTTAGGCGCTTATTCGGTACCATGTCACAAGGTCACTCTGTGACAGTCGCGTACTGTTAGCGCTACAAGTTGAACCGCGCGACCGCCTGCAACTCTGTGGCGCAGGCATTCAGAGCATTCAACGACGGGAATAATCAAATTTTCGCTCGTAACACATATTCAATATCTGTTTTTCTCATGTTCCATCAAAGCTTTTTGCCTTTGCCAGCTCCACGAAGACAGGATATCACCCAGTCTGTCATGTAGGTACTGGACATGACCCATGGGGGAACGGAGATGTCTTCCATCATCATTCCCTCACGGCTCACGCGTTCCGTGGTTGCAAGGCGCAAAGTCTATTCTGGTTGATTGTCCTATCGCTAGCAGAGGAGTTTGTATTCGGTGCGTTGTGTTCCAATTTCTTCGGCGGCGCTGCAATACACAGATATTTATTCCACCTTCTCGTATCCCGGCATTCAGCCTGTGAAAATCATCTCTCATCTGTGTATACCTTCTCTCATGAGAGACATGTATGGTTTTACTTCTGGGCAAATGGGCAGATTGACTGTCTACGATGGCCACTACGCCGCCGGCCGCAACTCGACGGGTGACGGGAGTGACGGTTCTTCGACAGTTCGACCAAGTCCTACTGTATCCCCGGACCCGCTGGAGGTATATTTAAAGCTCTGACAATAAAGCCTATAATTGATGGATTTGTTCACATGTAGGCTCCAGTGTCGTACGGAGACGAGGCTGACCTCTCAGGCGCTCAGGGCTGGCATGGCTTTGTGGTATGTACACTGTGGCGCAGAATTTAGTGGCTTAGGACTCGTATATACTCACACCTCCAGCGGGCTTCATACTCGAATCCGAGGTTCGATTCGCCGAGCATCACTTCTGAACCTGCGATCAAACGTAGCTTCGTTAGACGACTGAGGCGGGTGTTCATTCTCGGCAACTTCAGAACTGTGAGGTTCTGCTTGACTATACTTAACGCTATACTGATTCGTAGATACGCTACTTCATTAGGCCGCGAGCAAAGCCACACGTCAAGTGTGGCGCCGTCTACGCAAGCTAAGGAGACACCGGGATGAACCCACTATGCAGTAGAATAGGATATCTGCATTATATCCTTGCAGTGGCAGCTCTGAATATATTTCATGGCTTGTGTGACTGTTTCGTCAGTAATTGTGAAGAAAATTGCGCGTCATTGACATTCCGCACCGACGTCAGAAGACGAGGGGGGTACACCATTGCTATCAAAACAATCCCAGTGAGCGCCACTTCGCACCCAACCAGCAAACGGACTATCAGGGCCTCGCAGTGTCTCTTTGGCGTCTTGGTAATCTCGTATAGACAGTTTCGCCTCACGATACAATGGTGTCCCACTCTCGCCGCATCCGGCCTGGGGAGCCACGGCGTATTCATTGAGGATGCTTAGGTAGAGATTGAATATTGCGATTTTCGAGAGCACAGGCCTTTTGCGAGATCAGTCTACTTGTCATAAAAGAAGTAACCTATGGGACATGCCTGAACTTTGGGTTCGTACGGTGTTTTGGCGGCACACCGCGCCTGAGTCCGTTAATTACAACTTCATGGGGTTTCTGCGAGTCGGCTATCCAACAGAGCGCTAGAAAATTTGAGTTGCAAGGGACAACGTTGGACTAGAGACGGATCAGACATACAATCATTAGAAGACGAAGACGTCCCCATCACAAGGCGAGAGTGTATGAAAGGGACCGATGTAAAGGAGATCATTGGCCGATGTAAGCCAAATGCATTTGGGAGGCTTTTCGCTGCCAAGGTTGTATCAGATGGGCTGACTCACGAGCTAGCATGAGAAGAAAGGAACAAACAGTCTAGCGCGGTTAGTCTCTGCCACAAGGCTCTCTCGCAGTCTTGTAGGACGAAACCTTGTCCGGTTGCATCAACCTCGCCGATAACCACGCCATCAATATACACGGGTTCGAGAAAGCGAGAAGCTAGTGCGCCCTGGATGCCGAGGACGTTCCAGCTCGCGATCTTGTCGCTGCAGGACATGCACAGAGTCGGGGGCGAGTCTGCGCGCCCGGGTTTCGTGCGCAGAACACCATACAGGGAATAATTGTCTCTGCCTCGTGCAGCGCCATTGACAGGGGGGACGGTCCCAGCACTGGAGTCCTTGAGAGCAGCCATATTGGGATCTTGAGATGTGGCGAGGTAACGTGTC
>JANHOG010000602.1:0-13861 GCA_027627325.1 Phlebia brevispora
CAAGGTTCTGCGGTGTCTGCTGTGAAGGCATGGACCGCGGCTGGCATACCAGCGAACATGCTCGTGCTCGGTGTCGCCTCGTACGGACACAGCTACCACGTCTACACGAGCAATGCCTATGCGGACCCGGAGACCTTGACGCTTGCTTCATATCCGTCATTCGACAAGTCGCAGCAGCCTATGGGCGACGCTTGGGACGAGGATACCCCTGCGGGTGTTGACGAATGTGGCAATCCAAGTTCCGGAGGCCCATCTGGCATCTTCAACTTCCGTGGGATGATAGACGAAGGCCTCCTTACGAGCAACGGTACTGCGGTGTCGACTACCCCGTACCGATTTGACGATTGTAGCCAAACGGTGAGTAGAACGTATCGCTCCAGTCTCATCGGAGCTAAAGAATTGCTTCAGCCGTACATCTACATCCCTGATACGCAAACCATGATCTCGTACGATGATCCAACATCGTTCGGTGGGTGGCGTCAAAGCATGCATGTTATCCACAAGCTGACATTAATTCCCAGCGGCGAAAGGAAATTTCATCTCTAACCAGGGATTAGCAGGGTTTGCAATGTGGGAGGCTGCAGGGGATTACAATGATCTCCTCTTGGATGCTATTTCCGGTGCTGCTGGGATCTCTGAAGGATGTCCGTCCGTACTCTCAGCAATTTTGTAATATTAGATGCCCTCGTTACTATTGCTGGGAATGAATCAAGACACGTATACAACCCATTCCTATCTACCATTGTGCGCTTTTGTTACCATCTTGTGCGGTGTACTGTAGAGATTGCGATTGAAAGCGACGCGCTATCACGCAGACGCGCGTTGTTTACTGTTGTTTACAGCTCCTTGTCTCCGAACCGCGACGACCATGTCCACACCGCCTGCATCCTCAAAGCCAAATTCCAGCGAGAACACCGTCGCTCAGAAGGTAGTGTACCTTGCATATTCCATTGAAGCGACTGCAGCTGAGAAAGGATAGTATGATCGCTGCTGTAGGTATCAGTCACTATGTGTGTGGAAAGAGGGCTAACGGATCGGTCGCGTGAACTCGGATAGTGGCGGATTTCATTGTGAAGTCGTACGTGCTCCCATATTGCATATGTACAGCTGGAACGGTTCTGACACAGCATTGTGCCGCGCTCATAGCGGTGTTGGCTTCAGCGTTGGCGTTATTGCCTCCGTGATTCTCTTCAAGCGTGCGTCTCTATATTTGTCTTGCAGTACCTCTCGCGTATGGTGTTTCGCAACATAACATGGCTTCGTACTCCACAGGACGCGCATGGCCCATTGCGCTCACCACCGGCTTCGGCGCAGGTGCAGCATATGCTGACTGCGACCGTTCCTTCAACCCTGCAAGGATACCCGGCGTTCGGATAGTCCCCGCCTCATCAAACACGGAACAGAGCAAGTAGGGGCGGAATATAGACGGGTCTGGAGCTCACTTGATGACAGCGGATGGACGTTGGGGATGACAATGGACGAGCGGCGTGAGTAGTGACATCCTGAGCAGGTCGGAATAACCACATCCTCTTTTGCAAATACGTTCTCCCCGCGATTATGCATTCTCAAAGCGATAAACCTTATATTATCTCCGGTTTGAGCTGGCTCAAGCGTGCTAGCAGTATCCAAGCTGTGCAGACCTGTTCGATAGCGAAAGGCTTGACCTGTCGCAATAACGGTCCTATTACTACTTCACTGCCCTTTGTCTGCGGGTGTGATAGGAACCAACTTCTTGTGCGCTTGCTCAGGGTCATCACGGGGTAGCATCCGTCGCGGCTCTCCTAGAACGAGGCGTTTGAAGAGGACAACTATCGGGTTGGCGTTAATGGTCGGTGAGCATGACGGAGCACCGTACAGATACGTACACGAAACTGCACCCATGATTGGGACTGTCACCATGATTGTTCGCCATCGCCTTGCTTGCAGGGATAGCTTCTGGGCCATTTGTGTCTTTCACGCTGCAGAAGGCGACCGCAAGGCAGACGTGGAGGTGAAGATTCAACCGCAGAGCACCCCGAGGCGTCAAGCGCTTAGCGCCACGTGAGATATTGACTTTAAAACTCCGCGCACTCCGACAGGTGGCTCACCCAGCCACAACATGCGTACGGTGGTAGGGATAGCAGCCTTGACTCCATGTATTCGGGCATGAGATCATTTCTATACGTACAGATGGTACAATTATACATTTGCTTCGTCCTACCTTTAATCTAGACCAGTATGGCGTACCCCATTCTCCTGTAAGTTAATCTCCGAGTCTGAGATTTGCTTACAGCAGTGATTGTGCAACCGCCTGAACGTCAAAATGACGAACAGAAAGTGAGCAGTACGCAGAAACACGAATACTGCCAACACTAATGGAGTTCCCGTGTCCGACGACCGTGCTAACATGCGGTCGATCATGGTGCACACAACTTGCGGACAAGCGAACATCGACAGGATCGCGAATAGGATGAATATAACCGACCTAGAGGAAGACTATGAGCGTCAGCAGTAATTGTGGACCATATACACGCACCATGCCAGATTAACAGTTGGCATGGAGAGCAACACAGCGATGTTCCCCCACTTTCGGGAGAACGACTCACGAGCATACTGCGGGTCCCGGGAGATAAATGGAGTTTGCGTAAGTGACTAGCGCGGGTTGTTAGTTGTTCCGGGAACGCACCTGGGCCCACCGGCTTGCGTGTCCGTTATGCTTAATAGATGAGAAGTGGCAGTGGCAGACTGCGCTGAGAAGAAGCCCTTCCAAAGCACATATCAGTGCCAGCACGTCAAGGACCGTGGATAACGAGCTATCGGCCACGCGCGGAACTTGAAGCAATGCACCGGAAAGCCTGGAAGGTCGCGTTTATTGGAGAGAACATATGAAACAACCTGGACTCACGGAAGGAAGATCGTACAGAGCGCACCCGCACTCCAGTAATCGCTGGAGAAAGCAACACCCTCCTTCACTAAGGTTGTCGCTTCAGGGGACTCATCGATGGCAACAATACGGGATTCGTAATGATTCGGTAGGGTGAATAGTATGATCGTCCGGTACAGATAAGCCAGGGCGATAGGATGAGTGAAACGGGAGAGGATCGAAGACCACTTAAAGCGTGGTGGGGATCTGTTGACTGGGGGAGCTGAGATCGGGAGCGAACTTTGCGAAGACGAATTTTGAGTATTGGTGGTGTCAGAAGGAGGTGCGAGCGAATTGCTTGGTGTCGCTACGTCTGGTGGCGTGGACGATTGCATGACTGGGGTGGTGTATCTGGGATGAGATTCATGTTGGAGAGATGGGCTTATATTGCTCGACCCCCGGCTTGAGACTAGGATGCTGAATAGACTCCGATGAACATAGGATGAAATGCGAATGCACTGGTCGACAAACCGCGGAAATGAGGAGATCGGTTCTATTCGCACGCTCGGCCACACAGCCAAAGACGAGAACGGTCTTGACCGCGCTACGGAAGTGAGTGTATGCGTGATGAAGAGGACGGAGGTGTCGCCGTCAGTGCCTCGCAATGACGCCTTGACTAATTGTGGGACACACCTCCGTAGGGCCACATGTAGTATCTGAGAGGACCCAGGCTCCGGGTATTATCGAGGGTACCGCATGTCGGCGCGCTTGAGTGTGATGATGCACGAGGATCTAATAAGTGTAAACCGAATACGGTCAAAAGTGGTGGCCAAGTCTCTTTGGGCCCCGCCTGTGAATTGCTGTCGCACAACGCCGGAGAAAACTAAGTGTTGTTGATCTATGAGTACTTATCCTCGCTTCATGATTTATGCAATCTCAAGGAGTGCAACCTTCAGCCCACACTAAAATCAACGGAGGACTCGACGAGCCTCTCTGCGAAAATCACTTCCACTTTTCGAAAACGTACAATCAGAAACGGTTAGCGACTGATGCTGTCATAGTACTGCATCATCATAAGCGAGATGTTATGCCACTCAGTTGCTGTGAATGTGAACCGACATAGATAGCAGGATTATGCGGTACTCAAGTTCGGAAATGTATAGAACTCACTTTTTCACGTGTTGAATAATGTCGGGCATAGGATACCACACATGAGGATTTTGCAAGTGAGCTGCTGTGACACCACATCGAAGGGGAGGGGTAAGTGCAGATGGACATACGAAGTAAAGCGCTTGGGTGCCAAAGGTTTGGGGGCTCCGCGTTATGACGGAAAAATCGATCAGTGATCCAGGATAATAAGGGTTCAAACCTATATTTCTGATGAGGGGAAATGAAACCGACGCACACAGGGAGATGATGTCCCTTTTTGCATGCAAGTTACTGGTGAACGCCCATAAACGTCACTGGATGAATTGGCGTCATTTGGAGGGGTTGAGCAAGCATTAGCGATGAGGCAGCCGCAGTGAAATACGTATTATGCACCCTATCATCGTGTACTGTCCTCGACATGCTGTCTCCGTGGATGAGCGATTGGGCCATAAGGACATCCACAGACGAGTAGAATGGAATAAAAATCAATGATTCCCTCTCTAAGGAAGTTATTCAAGCACTGGGCGATGAGTAGCCATTCAAAGAACGTACTCGGAGAGTGTTGGCGTCGTGTCTATTTGCACGTCGACGAACGGTAATGGGCTTAAGAAGTGCCTAATCTGCCATGAGCATTTGGGTCCGTTCCTGATGTGAAAATCACGTAGGCAGTATACAGGCATGAATGAGTCGAAGTGTCAAGTGGCGACCGAGACATATTACGCACGAAGCCTCTATGGACTCCCTTGACATTCCTGGACCGCAGACCGCGAACAGGCGTGGAGCTTGCACTTTGGACACCCTAAACCAAGATGTCCCCGATGAAACCGAGAGTAGATTAGCGATATGCATTTGAGGATAGGAAATTGACTATCAGGCGATGTGCGACAGTAAGACGAACCTAGTAAATGCGGTGTTCACGCCATGAGGGGAGGCTAGCACTTATTATCGGAAAGGAGTCGATAGCCTCTGGTGTGGTTCTTAGCGAGGCCAAGGGCGTCAGCGTATAGTGTAGCCAAATTTCGCTCGAGTACGGTCCTAGTATGCAGGGAGTTTGAGGGAGACCAGCGTGCTGCAATAAGGCACAGAACCGCCTTGTTTGGTAATATTTTGGCATGGAAATCTAGGTTAAGCGCTCGGACGCACGCCCACAGCGAGCGCAGCCATGAAGAATGGCAAAAATATTTTCATGGTTTTATGAGCTTTGAACGATTTGGATAGGACGTAGAGATGTTCATCTTATCCTTTGCTATAGTCACTGCGATTTACAAGACGTTAAATCGGGTTAGCATATGAACGGGTAATATGTAAAATCACGATAGCTCACTGGAACGCATGCGTTCCATGTGAATCGTGCGTTGATATCTGTGCATGATGCACCATGGTTGTATACAACGTCGATCGCTCTTCGAACTATGTAATATAACACAGAGAGATGTTTTCATTTGCCGTTGTATGGTTGATGAAAAGGTAAGCAACGATCTGTCTTACGTACAAGTATGCGCGACCTAAACGGCTCAAGATTTCATATCATGTCTTTCGTTCCCAGGCTTACATCAAACTGGCGGTTTAGGGTTGAGGGAAGGTTACATGTCCGGAAACCTGACGGAGCCTCGAATGAGAACAGACCCAGATGTCTTACATATCGAGTTTGTAAGACATGATTCACGACAGCAGGTATAT
Organism: Phlebia brevispora; assembly: GCA_027627325.1. Classification (NCBI taxonomy): domain Eukaryota; kingdom Fungi; phylum Basidiomycota; class Agaricomycetes; order Polyporales; family Meruliaceae; genus Phlebicolorata; species Phlebicolorata brevispora. The sequence goes on from JANHOG010000602.1 coordinate 5,672, forward strand.
GAATCTGTTTCCATCTCGCGTATCCAGTAAAATACCGTTTGAAGCGACAATGCAAAAGAATAAAGGCCTCCGAGTCACAGGTTATGGATTGTTTGCGCTTGTTAGGATCAGATGGACGCTACATTCCCAAATAGGAGGACGCATCATGATTCACGATGACGCTTCCTTCAAAACAGTTAAGTGCGAACCATGCCAGACGCGTTCTGATTTCTTTTCCCTTTTTTTCTAATCTTGATGCCACACCCGTCACCATCCTCATGTGCGGCAACAGCAGCTTCAGGATGCTCCTGCCCCTCTATCTCCTTCACTTTCGCACCATCAACAGCCACAGGAGTATCTTCCTGATTCATTAACGACGTCGATTCATCTTCGACGTTGAGCGCGGACGATGCGGCATTGACGTCTTCTGCATGTTTTTCCTTCCTGGATTTACGCTTCTTCGTAGCCGCTGCTGAGGCAGTAGCCTGATCAGTTGGTGCTTCGCCTTGCTGAATCTCGTCCGTGGGCTTCACAACTTTGCGTCTTCGAGTCGTCTTCCGCGCAGTCTTCGCAACAATGGCTTCCTCCGCATTATTTGCTTCCTCGCCCTCTGCGTCTTCAGCACGGGACTTCTGAGCTTTCTCCGGACGAAGATTATCATGCTTGACAGGAGCTAAGTCGTAGATCCTATAAAGAAGGAAGACAGCTTGTTCTTTATCTTTCGCCTGGGACACAATGTTACCATCTCACGATAGAACGTATGAAATATGGAAAAACGGTACCTCTATCATGAGATCCACTTCTACGCTTTCCTCGCCGTCTCCATGCGGCGGCGGCGTCAGGACAAGCTCGTCGGGAAGGGAGTAGCATCGGTCCGCATGTGCGCGCTTCTCCATCACGGTACCTTCCTCGCATCCTGGACGTGGAGAGGACAGATGCTGCTTCGGCTTGATGCCTTTCCTAATCCAGGTAGCGTTAATCATAGGTATGAGTTCATTAAGCGGATGGACGCTCGGCTGCATTCAGTTATCAGCCCAGCAGCCATGGGTCGACGCAGGACCGCTTACGTATATCCAGTTGTGGTGGTAATCCAACTAGTACCTCTTCGGTGAGTACGAATCGTCATTGTCGCACATGAAAACTTACCACAATGGGTATATTCAGCTCGTTGCAGACTGGCAATAAGTCGTCCGCGTTGTAGCACATCTATAGAGATCGTGAGATCATATCCTTTAAGTGCACGAGTAAAAGGACGTACTTCGTCGTTCTCTAGCACTACCCTTGCTTTCATTTCGTCCGTCAACTTGTTGGTATAGTTTACCTTGAATCGTTCCAAAGTAGAAGCTTTGTCGCCATAAACGCCCTAGATCATAAGGACGATTAGACTAGCGAGAACGTCCAAGCGGTGAAGTCGTACCCCCATGTGTATGATGATGACACTGTTCTGATCTAAACCCATGTAGCGTAGCATTTGGCAGTGATCTGAAGAAGCGTCAGGTGAATAGGAGATTGTATGGTCATCGATACTCACAATCCAGCTCACGGATTGATGCTTCTACCACATTCTCTTTCGGGGACGCTAACTGTGTAAATTGCCCGGGGTGTGTAGTGAGCCTGTGTCCTAGCTTCTTCGCAAGATCTCCGGCACGCTGTGAGTGGCGTCAGTGCAATTCTGTACTACATTGGACATCTGCACTGACCTTGAGCTCATCTTTCGCATACTCTAAAGTGTAACCATGCTCTTTGTGAGAGGCGAATGGGAACATCTCCGAGGAGACGCGAAGAAAGCGAATATTATTCTCTTCGTTCCACTGTAACCATTCTTATCACTCGTGGAAGCTAACAATCCAGGAATTAAGGCTTACTTCGATGAGTTTGTAGAGGTCTCGGGAATTCTGCAGTCCCAAATTCTTTGCGAAATCCAGTCCGTTCTTACGAATGGTATCGAGTCGACATGTCCTGGAACAGAATATGGGTTCAGGCTTCTGTGCTCGCAAAATAGTGTTTAAACAAGCATAGCCAAGGCGACCTGCGGGACATATGTAAGCCTCGGCGCGTTTATTGAACAAGCCAGTAGAACCTGCCTTTAAAGTTCGTGTACTTCCGCTCGACTGGTGGAATATCGTATACTACTGGCTCCTCGACCTTCTTGCGCCGCTTACGCTTGCCTGGAGATTTTTTGTGCGACTTCTCTTGGAACTCATCGTCTTCGAGCTCTGTCAGCGGGCTGTCTTCTCGGTTCGGGTAATCCCAGGGAATCTCTTCATCCACGATCGCTTTCTTCACCTTCTTTGCACGCGAAGACCTTCGCCGTGCAGGCGGCGTTTCTTGCACGACTGCACTTGCTACCGCAGTAGAAGATGTCTCCGCAACAACGGTGGATGGTGCGATGGGATTCGATACAGTCCTCTTCCTCTTGGGCATAGCTAGAGAAGTTATTGCAGTAGTTCTGAGCTGTGACGGCGGTCTGTAACGGAATGTCGCGAGCCCAGCGTTCTGAAGATGCCTTGCTAGATGAAGGCTCCGAGTGAGGAGAAACATGCAGTCCGTGACAGACTGTGGCTACCGCTGGCAGCAAGTTTCAGCCTCCACAGCCCCTAGCCACAGGCTCTTCTGTACGGCATAGGCGTAACTATAACGGTCTGCTTCCGCAAACGATGGCGAATCAAGAAGAGGGGCGATCCTGACCAACCTCCGAGTCCACAATAGGAATCGCGACACACCGTAGCCGCCGGTAAGTGATCGGCGGGCGCGCGTGGCTTCCACGCGTTGGGACCAGCTTGTCCAAGTGGGATCAAGACGCAGTGAGAGGCTGAGCATAGGAAGATCATGCAAGGTTCTCCCAAGCCTATTAGAAATAGCCATTGTTCAACAGAACTCAGAAAACTGTAAAGTCGTCTTCGCTATAGTGCCAGACACGTAGTGGTCACTATCAACCGGCCTGATTCGAATAGACTCAAATTACACACCTGTTATGCAGCGGACAGAATCAACGTCAGCCTCCGCACGCTAGAACAGTACTCATATCCAGGAGGGGGGCCGGGGCCAGGATAGGCAGGCTCGCTTCAGAACGACGACATGAGACGCTCTCGATCCTAGCTGCCTTCGTCGGTCCGCAGAGAGGGCGGACAATACAGTAGATCCTTCCCCTGCGGAATCCGCCAGAGCTTCACTCCGCTGCCTTGATCGACGCCCTATGGAGGCGGGTACTGGCAGTACGACTTAAAACAGCCGACCAATTACCGAACTAACGAAGGCTTACTGTGTCCATTTTCTCCAGTCTAGTCCATGTCCAAACATCTCCACGTTATCTCCCGACCACTAAGCGAAGGTATGAGGTCAGTCACGAACTGAAGATAGTTAAGATATGAAACGAGCGGCGGACAACCTGCTTCTGCCCACCAGTGGTCCACGCAGGTCCATACGGCTCCTTTCGTGCCTAGGATAGCCAACAATATTTCTCAACGTCGACCAGAGAACCCTGTCAACATCATGAAGAGGGTCCACAGGATTCTTCGAGTAGATTCGGGATTGAATAGATCACGCGACGACGACAGACTTGAAGTTAGTTGAGATGAAGAGCACCGGGATCGGAGCGGAGTCGTCTGTGACGACTCGGCCCTCCTCTCTGTCGCAGATACCGTAAACCAGAAGACTGTGAAAGGAATAGCGGCAAGTACATGAACTTTATAGCATATAGCCGTCAGACGAGGTCATGGTGGAATGAAAAAGAGTTTACCGCCCGTAACGGCGAGCGATCGAACCTTGCGCTGTCCCCTTCAGTCCAAACACCTTTGACTTGACCTTCATCGTTTTCGCCTCAACATTGGATCTCTCGTGAACAAGACATCCTATATGTCATGAAAGTCTTGCTCAAATATTCCACGGCTGTCATTGTGCGAACGCCTCCGCATGGCAGATCTCTCCGCGCTTTGACCAACAAGCCTAGGTCCGACGCAAAGGGAGCCGAGGGATGACATAGATCTACATGCATTCATACGCGCATATAGCCGACGCGAGGATGGTTTTGTGAACGCGCATGCCGATACCACCATGCTAGGAGGGATATATCAGAGCATAGAGGCACTAGGTATGAGGTGCGTCCCTTTATCCGTGTTCAGTTCGAGGGCTTTCTGACGTGGGAGATATGTTCGAAAGCTCACAGAAACGTGCCGTCTACCTTCCACGCAATGCCTGTACGTTTGCACTACCTTCACGGCGCGTCCAACGCGTACTCTTCGGCTGCCGGATATGCAGGATTTGGAATATTGAGCTGAGCGCCTTAAAATCGATTGTCCCAGGAGGCCCGTATCAATGCGATCCCAGGATGTCTTCAGTACGTTTTGCTGTACCTTATAAATTTTCTTCCCTGAATCTTGAACTCTCGCCGCTCCTGTGGGTACAATAGTGGAAGGTCCGCTCGCATCTCGGCCTATGAAGCATCCGATTTGCAAGTCATACCCCGCAAGCAACAAGAAACGACGAGAAGCACCGATGGCAGCAAAACTTGATCCTTCCAAGATATTAGACCCCTTTAGTAGCGCAGCACAGCCTCCGCACCCCAACACGATAATTTGACCTCACTTTGGAGCACGCAAGCAGACCCATATATGCCAATCCAATCCTGGGATACCGTGTCGCGTGGGTATGCCTGTCAAATCTGGCGAGCAGAATTCGCGCCATCGGCGTATGTCAAGTCAGGAGGGTAGAAAAGCCGTCCGGCTGTGTGATCCGGAGCAGGAAGCCTAGGACTCACCCAGTCGATGCGCATTGCCGGACAGGCCTGCTGTTTGAGTCGAAACCGACCGTAAGAGTTCTCAACGAAGGCTGTTATGTGTCGCTGAACTTCTATTGTAGAATCCGGACTTCGAAAACGAGAGATCCTCCCCGTTCTTTTCGTGGCCGCTGACTGCGTGACCTGATCCTCCGCTGTTCGTGGGCCGCCATTACTCCGTGTAAGGAAGGTGCGATACCTCTTGTGGACGTGTCATTAAGGAGCGAGTGGCCCTAGGTCGGGATTCGTGGGTCTTGCGACAGCGACGCAGACCTTGGACACGCGCTCAGGTTGTTCAAGGATAATCCGTACACGCGTGTCGAGCGCAACATGGGCGGAGAGAGCCTTCAGGCGAAGATGCCCTGCCTGTGACAGTGGACTGCATCTTGGCAAAATGGATGAACTCGCGTTCGGTAGCCTTACGGCCTAGGCGAATGCTCGGCGTGTCGATACCTGTGCTCGTCAATGGACGAGTACTCAAACAGACCAGCCTCCTTGGAACATTGCGGTGAGGAATGTTTCGTACAGTTGGCCATCGCTCGTTGTTGATTCTTCCCGCAGAGGTCAGCTATCTTCGCCAGATGGAAAGCCTGACCCTCGAATTTTGACGGTGGCTGTGGCCAGCACCCATCTGCGCGACCGTCCAGTCTCCTGTTCCCCCTGCTGAGAGTTGACATGGGCCCGGCGAGTATGCTGCTATGAGGTAACATGCGTCAAGGAAGAAATCGCGCTAGGCGTGCATGTGGCCACTGGGGCACGGTCCAGAGGACCGCCCTGCCGTAGGCAAATATGCGGCAATAGCCCCAATATCCGGGGTAATTGCTGCCGGCATCCCTGTGACACAAGAGAATTCTAGGAGCGGACGGGAGTGGATATTGGTAGTGGGACGACCAAGGGGAAAAAGCGAAGTTCGCCCAAGCGACGGCGCAGGTCGTTGAGAGGGTCCGGGGTGGACCAACGTGCAAAGACCCACTGCCGAACGGGCATCACGACGTCCAAAAGTCAGCTATAAATTTGGCAGCAGGAAGGACAGCACGCACGATTCGATTCCCTCTCCCATTTATTTTTTCGACCCTCTCCCGCCTCCCTGAGTTGCGTCTGGCGCCCTTCCTGCGACCTTCTCTGGGCCCTTCTTCCTCTTGTATCACGTTCGCTCGCTCGTGACCGTCGCTATTCGATACTCAGCCCGACTCGTCGTCTCTATACGCGAACCGACAGGGTCATGTCTTCCGTCAGTTGTGTGTTCAGATTCAGGGTATCTTAGCCGCCAAGCGGTGAGTCGCGTCACTCTCTCGGTCAAAACGCGTCCTGACTCTCGAACCACCTTGCCATTAAGATACTGTCCCACACCTGCCTCTGTTATTGCAGGGTACGCGGGGAGAATGTCGGCGAACATTCACCAATGCAAACGGCCACTGGAAGATTAGCCACTCCGAGCACACAAGAACAAGGACACAATGATCACAACGCCTCTGATTGAACAAGGATGTGTTTTGACGCGTGTTCCTCGGCTACCTGCCAGGAAATTATCGCAATCAAGAGTGGTAGGTCCGTTTAGCAACGAGGGTAGGAAGTCAGATTTCTTCTCGTGACATCTCAGCTGATTGGCTGCTCTACAGCGGGCCATCTGCGACAATTCAGTTCTCCATCGCGTCCGCTCTCCATGAAAACGCAATAGCTCCGTCAACATTGGGGATAGCGGAAAGAAAGCACCGACATTGTGCGCGGCAAAGGGCGCGCACCTCCCATCGGGAGTTGTGATTGTTTCCGATTCGAGCAAGCATTGTACCCATCAACATTTCCATAGTTGCACCGTTCGGCTTTCGTAGGAGTGCCCCTGCTTCTAGCTCGTCGGCATCATGATGGTTTCTCGTTCCGAATATCCTCGAGCGGCGGAGGCAAATTTTTGACACAGGTCCTGCATGAGATGCTGTGATCCAGGGCAGCTCTCCGTTTCGACGAGAAGAGTCAAATTTCCAACTCTGCAGCGCCTCGTTGCTGCCTGCACCTGCGCCTTGTCCCTCCTGGTTCTCCCACTTAGGCGTTGGTGATTTACGAAGCATAGCATCTGATGAATTCACGTCATGGTGACTCTTGTTCTCTTCCTTTTGTGTCCTCGGGACTCTGACTCGACCTTGTGTAGATGATAGGGAGAGGCGCAAGAACAGATAACGCTAGGCAAAGTGAGGATTCAGGGTCCGTATGTAGGATCCTCCGAACAATTCGAGCAAGGATCCATAGAACAAATACAGATGAGCGCCGAGCGCCCTGGACAAACATATAAAAGCCGTGCAAATCGATATGGTCGGCCGTGTGCAAAGCTCCATGTCTCGACATCAGCCATACGACAAAGTGTCGCGTCCCCGCCGTACCAAGAAACGTACGGCGGCGCGGTCTGTCAAAGCTCCCATCGAACTCCCAGTCGTGAACGAAAGGCCCTCTGCTCTGCCGTATCCTATTAGTTCAGCTGTACCGCGGGCCGCAGACGAGGGTGCTTCGAAGCCACCCGAACGCGTTGCCACTCCCCCCGCAAGCAGAACGAACATGTCTGTTGAAGGAGGTGTCAAAAGGACGAAGGACACAGAAGTATGTACTGCAATTCATTGCATTATCCAGCCACTGATTCGCCCCTCTCGTACAGAAGCAAGGGGAAGAGAGTCCCGCTCAAGTACGCATTCCTGATTGCTAGTTGTCCGCACAGTTGATCGATGTTTATCTTCAGGAACGGGAACCTTGGTATTGCGATTTTCCGGGTTGCGATTCGGAGATCAAATGCTCTTCAATTTACAACATCGACCGTCATAAGCGTACTCACAAAGAAGTGTAAGCTGTTAGGCTGCCATCTCAAAGCTATACGTCCTTAAGAAATTTGCAGAAAAGATTACTTTTGTACCTGGCCTGAGTGCGACTATAGCACCGCTCAGAAAGAAAATCGAGACGCCCACGTGCGTAGACAGTGCGTATTTACTATTATGTTCATTCATCACAGGCTTAAAGCTCTTGTTGTCTCCCAGCACTGGCGAGAAACACAGATGTGGCGTCGAAGTAGGCGGGGTTCCGTGTGACCGGGAGTTCACGGATCCGTCTCAGTTAAGCCGGCACCGTCAAGCTGAACACGACTGGCCTACTAGGGAGGAGAAGAGGCTGCTCAAGATGGGCTTGGATCCGGCAGTTGAAGCTGTGAGCCCAGCGACTATTAAGGCACTCAAAGCAAGGGCTCGGAAGAAGGAACGCACATCTTCCACCAACGCTTCATCTGCTCTTCCGACTACGTCCGCGGGTCCGTCTAGTCAAGGTCGCGCTTCTTCATCGGTTCCGTCCCTCCAGTCAACCTCCCCACCGCCGTCTATGTACAACCGGTCTCCTGAGCCAACCGGGCCGATCATCGAGGGCGCGCCGCCTACTTCAACTGACCAACCTGCTTACCCGCGGGCTAC
>JANHOG010000603.1:0-13861 GCA_027627325.1 Phlebia brevispora
AGCGTTCAATGGCTTTCTCGTACTCCGGGTGAGACTCGGTGACGATGTCGCCCTTGAAGGTCTTCAGAAGCGTGGAGATATCAGCCATTGTATGTACGGTGTGCTTGGTACCTCAGACTGATGGCTCGGACACGTCTTATGTACCTCCTCCGGGAGACTATCACATCCCGAATAGTACGGGATAGCAGAGAATGCAGAACCTTAACTAGAGGAGCAGTGTTTCATTGCTGTTTGAGCCTGTAGAAGCCGCCTCGGCGAGCAAAGAAATGACATTGAGCGCAATCATTCTGCACTGCGCAATTGATGTTCGGTGTGGGATCGTGCTCTCGACCAACATGAGTAGTCGGCACGATACTGAAGTCGACGGCAATATCTTCGTCCCGTAACGTGTGAGGAATGTCGGAGGGAAGAGGAAAGCCCTCCTGCATCGTCGAGGTGTTTCGTAGAGGTGAAGCCGCGGCGTCGAACGGTGAAAGCGCCGCCAGCGGGATTTAAAGCGGACGCCGGATAGGGTCCTTGAACCTGGCGTGCCGCGCCGCCTCCCATACTGGCAGCAGTGACTTGGTCGCATACTAGTTAAACATCGACAAGTCAACATATATTGTAGGTTCACTGGGTCGTACATTTAGTCTCTGGTCACAGATGGATAGTGAAGTAATCTAAAATTTGATGGTCAAGGAATCACTATCTCCGAATCCATGTCAAGAATGAATCAGGGCGAGCGCATGCGCTCGCCCGCTAAACTGCATTCTCCGAAAGTATCAGTGTTTCAGCTTGTAAAGAGCGTGGCCTAATAGTACACTTGAAAGGTTTCGGATGGCTGATCGAGCAGTACACAGGGCAGGCGCATCAGAACGAAGAGGAATGTCTAGCAACAAATGACATACCTTATGCTACCAGTACAGCACTCTACGGCGGGAGTGATCTCTTTGCCATTCACTACAGCCTTGGTGATATCAAACACTGCTAGCGTCATCGCACAGCTGATGAATATGGATGCCTCAGCAAGATAGAGGCCTTCACATTGGTTGCATTGTGCAGGTTAGTGGTGGAGCCGCTTGGTCCCGCATAGTCACACACCTGGACAAACCCTTCGGAGCGAATTCATTAGTGGTCATGAATCTATTTCCCCCTGGGTAGGTTGCGTACCGTCTCCCAAAACCGAAGACAAAGGTTCGAGGATCCAATTCTGGTGTCATCCCGCTAGCAGGGAGGAAACGTTCAGGCCGGAAGGAAGTGGGGTCGGAGTAAGTCCGGGCATCGTGCGCAAAGTTCCTGAGTTGAATCAGTAGTCAACAGACGCAGTCAATGATTTCGATATTAACGAGGTATACCAAATGTTCGCTATAAAAACTGTGTCTTTTGGAAGAAAGTATCCACAGTATACATCGTCTTCAAGTGAACGATGAGGTACTCCTTGATATGACCATTCATTGTGAGCGTTACGGATAGTACAAGACAAAATGACCACACACCTAGCGGCGCAATAGGCATCCAGCGAAGTACTTCAGAACAGAGGGCAGAGATGTACGGCAGACGGTCCTGGTCCTCGAACGTCGGCAAGCGATCAGACCCCACTACGGCATCAAGTTCGGCTTGCGCCTTCTTCTGCACTTCCGGATACAAAACCATGGCGAGGAAGAATGAATAAAGCGCAGCGACAGACTGATACACAATTACTGCTCAATCTACTAGTCTGTGATGTAGACTGGATCCTCACCGTTTCCGCACCGCCTTAACTATATATTGAGCATCAAATCCATCCAACGATGAAAGCTGCTCTCACCGGCGTACAGAGACCCGGCCGCTCTTCTCGCAACCTCTTCGCAGTCATGTTTTTCGACGTATGCAAGACTGTTGACAACGAAGTTAGGAAAGTCGCTGGCTTCCTGCTGTAGGCCCAAGGATAAGCAGGCGCACATGATAGCCTGAAGCACATACTTACAAATATCTTGTTTTTCGCCATGTCATACGGGACATCACGCATATCCTTGGTTTCCTTGTACCATTTCTGTATCTTTCTCTTCCATCCTGCTCCGGGAAACCAGGAGGGCACGTATCGCACTACACCTACTCAGCCTCCAACATTAGAACTTGATAAGAGAAACATACGTATAGGAATGAAATCGACGAGGAAAGCCCCAGGAGACGAAGAGTATATGAAACCTTGTAATGCCCTGTCGACGAGATCAACCATGGGATCCTCACCCTCTCCGACATCGTAACCATAGCCCGTCTTCAAAATGATTGCGCCTGCAGTCCTGAGTGATATTCAGATTACACCGGCATAACACATAGAATGTCACGTACTTGCGAAGATGCTCTGATAGGTTGTCAGGATCTCGGAGGACACGGCGAAGGAATCGATGTGTCTCTCGCTGCTCCATCGCATTGAATCGCGCTATCTGAGCCTTCCCTCCCATAAATTGGTGCAGTAAGCGACGCATGCGACGGAACATGTCGTTATATTGGCATAGAACCATAATCTTATCCCAGCCTATCATCTCGCCAGCCGCCACAAGATAAGGACGGCCGGCGTACTTAGCGCCTCTCCTCTCAAGGAGCTCTAGAGCGACTTGTGCAGAGTTCAGGATCACCAGCCGCTGCCTGAACATTGTAACGGATACCATGTCACCTAGGATCGGATCGTGAGAGGAGAAACAATATCACTAATCGCAGCACGGCCTACCGTAAGTATCGCCCCACCTACTAAAGGTGAGCCATTCGTGAGAAATGGGCATGTCCAAGAGGTTTCCTATGAGGGGAAGCGGTCGCGGTCCAGGAGGTAAACGCCTCCGGGTGGAGTTGTGCCTAAGGAGTTGTTTGACCAGGTATACTCCTAGAGATGCTAGGAGAAGATCAAAAATTGTAAGCAGAGGCATACTGTTACTCAAGATACAGACAAAGTACCATCATCGCAAGTTTCGCGTATGCTTATATACATACATAGCGAAGGGCTCGAATACCTTATCCCACTGAAGCTGCGCACGTGGTGACGAAGTGAAGGTAACCAGATACGTACCTGGGCAAAGACAGAACTCTCGCCGAGCCTAGCCTTACAAAGCAATTCGGAATATCTGAGTGAACACAAGGTGAGTATGTTTGACAGTTAACAGGAACATCGCATTGGCAACTGAACTTATACTCGTGCCTTGCTGGTCAAGATTGGTAAGGGATGGCTAGCAGGTTGACGCGATAGTAGATATGAAGCTGTCCACTTATCGTATGTGCGACCGACGATACTTAACCCTAGCTGCTTTTGGTCTCAATCTTGACGCGAACGCCAGGTACAGAAATGCCGACCGGTGGCCGTCTTCGCTATAGCTAGATAGGTCGTAGGTAAGCTGCAGGACTCAAAACGGAAGTCGGACCGAGGTGGGATTCCCAGATGTAGCTTGTCGCGCCGCCTCTCAGCAGTTGGCATAGCACTCCAAGAAGTTTGGCCTGCGAAGATACGTTGCAGGCGTTTATTTAGTCACTGGTTACAGCGAAAACGCGCTCAGGATGAAGGTCTCGTAAGTAGCGTCCAAGTGATGGTTATGGACGCCTCAGCAAGATGAAGACCTTCGCAAAGATCCGGGTGAGCGGGTAAGTAAACTCAAGCGACTAGGTCATGCCAGAAGTACAAACCTGGACAAATTCTTCGAAGTGAATCAGTGTCCAAACGTTAGCCTTCGTTCTCGAATACGACTCACCGTCTTCCGAAACCAAAGCAGAAGGCTCGAGGATCCTGTTCCGGAGCCTTTCCGTCAGTCGAGAGAAAACGCTCAGGTTTGAAGGCCATGGGGTCGGAGTAGACCTCGGGATCGTGCGTAAATTTCCTACATGACATCAACTTCTGGAGCTGCGATAGATGAAGTACGGCAGATATACCAAATGTTCGCTATAAAGACTGTGTCTTTGGGAAGGAAATACCCGGCGTATACATCGTCTTCAAGTGAACGGTGAGGTACCCCTGTTGATCATCCACTCTAAGCACCACCGATGGCTGACGGCTCAAGTATGCTCGTACCTAATGGCCCAATGGGCATCCAACGAAGGACCTCGGAACAGAGGGCAGTGACATACGGCAAATTGACCATGTCTTCGAAGGTCGGCAAGCGATCAGGACCTACGACAGCATCAATCTCGGCCTGTGCCTTCTTTTGAACTTCCGGATACAATGTCATCGCGAGGAAGAACGAGTGAATCGATGAGACGGTCTGTCCCAGGATTGATTAACGGCTGTTAATCAGGGTCGCATACACAGGGCTCACCGTATCTGCACCGCCTGAAAAATCCAGTCAGCACCTGCACGCCCGACGCAGATGAAAAGCGTTCTCACCAGAGTATAACGAGCCTGCTGCTCCCCTTGCGATGTGTTCACAATTGTGCTTCTCCGCGTATGGAAGGTTATGTGCAACGAAGTTTGGAACGTCACTAATCTCGTTCTATGAGTCGCATAATGAGTAGGAATACAGCATATAGTGAGGAACATACTCACGGAATCCTTATTCTTAACCATGTAGTACGGGTAATCACACATCTCCATCGTTACCGTACGCCATCCCTCTATCTTCCTCTTCCAGCCGGCGACAGGGAGCCAAGAGGGCATATATCGCACTAGAAACGTTTAATCATTCACATTATATAACAGATAGGAAACCTACGTATAGGGATGATATCAACAAGGAAGGCCCCGGGAGATGTAGAGTATATGAATCCTTCCGCGGCCCTTTCGACGAGGTTAATCAATGGGTCTTCGCCCTCCACAATGTCATATCCATAGCTCATTTTCAAAATGATTGCGCCGGCGGTCCTGCATAGTGATCAGATAACATCTACATCAGCCGCACGACGTTACGTACTTGCGAATATGTTCAGGGAGGTTATCCGGGTCGCTGAGAACGCGCCGAAGGAAGCGACGTGTCTCTTGTTGCTCCAAGCTATGGAACTTTGCCATCTGAGTCTTACCACCCATGAATTGGCGGAGCAAGCGACGCATGCCTCGGAACATGTCGTTGTATTGACATAGAACCACCGTCTGGTCCCATCCTATCATCTCGCCAGCGCCGACAAGATAAGGACGGCCCGCATACTTTGCTCCCCTCTTCTCCAGCAGGTCGATGGCGGCTTGCGCTGAGTTAAGGATGACGACACGCTGTCCAAACGTTGAAATGGATACGATGTCCCCTGCCGCAGAGCAGAAATGAGTGCGCGAAGCCAGGCGATGACTCGATGGTGCGGCGTACCGTATATATCGCCCCATCGCATGAAGGTGAACCATTCATGGGACGTAGGCATGTCCAAAAGGTTTCCTATGAGGGGAAGGGGCCGTGGTCCGGGCGGTAAAGGGCCCGGCGTAGCTTTCCGCAGGAAAAGCTGCTTGACGAGGTATACGGCTAGGCATGCCAGAACAAGATCAAGGACTGTGAGGAGAGACATATCTTCGCTATGAGATTCAGGCGACGTTCTGCAGTATTTCTTCGGCGACTTATATACCTGGAGGTGGGGCGGCCTCACCCGGCAGTCCTAGAGAACGTTTGGCTCGCCACATGCGGACCTGGTCACCATGAATAGGATGACTCTTCGTCCATGCCTACAGGAAAACGCGTCATGTCGTGGGTCAAACTCTTCGCGACCATTTGCCGGCGCTGTTACGGAGTAGGGCGCTGCCAATGGTTATCAATGTCATTTGTCAATGAGGCTTGCCATGTGATGAAACATGGACACCTACACGGCGAGCGCCGCTTCCGCTGTCGAGAATTCTGGTATCGTGGCCTAGCAAAGAAATTCGGAATACGGGTGTGTGATAAAACATGAGTAACAATCCTGACAGTAAGTCCAGGAGCACTGCCAGTGCTTCAGGCTCGAAGTAATCAGGTAGACGCCTTTCCAGTCAGGCTCCGAGTCGGCAAAGAGCCGCTCGCGCGAGTCGCGTCAGTAAACAGTACGAAAGGGAAGTTACTCGACCCTAGTTGTTTATCGTAGTCGTCTTCACAACTAACTGTCTTCGCACCTACACCGACATTCAGGATTCCCGCTAGTCCTCAAGAGGAGGCAGGAAGTTCAAGTTGCAAAAACATAAACAGTCAAAGCACTACTGCGGAATCAAAAGCGGGCATCGAATAGGGTCCCGGAATGTGGCGTGCCGGATCCGGCACGCCACCTCCCGACAACCCTTGGCGTACTACTTCCGTGGCTCAGCACCCAAAGATAAAAAAGCTGAAATGTGCCACAGGTAAGACGTGTACGTCTGGTCGTAAGTACGAAGATGATAAACACATATTGAAGAAAATATGTCAAAGCTGACAGGGCTTGAGTCGCCATCTCTGAAACTCAATTTCTGTGCACTCGCTACAGTGCATCGTCCGAAAGTATCAACGCTTCAGCTCGTGAAGAGCGCGGCCTGATGGTGCACTTGAAGGGTTTCGGATGGCTAATGTAATTCGCAAGACGAATCAGTCAGTAGTTAGTAATTGACCGTACGGAATACCTTACCTAATGGTACCAGTACAGGCTTCCGCGACAGGAATGATCTTCTTGCCGTTCACGATGGCTGTGGTGATATCGAGCGTCGCCAAAGACATAGCACAGGTGATAAATATAGAGGCTTCAGCGAGGTAAAGACCTTCGCATCGGTTCAATCGAGGGCATCAGTAGTGGACCTACTCGTTCGCAATTCGAACGCATACCTGGGCAAATCCTGCAGAAGGGATAAGGGATTCAGCGTATGCCGAGAATGTGAGCACGCGACTGACCTCCTTCCGAACCCAAAGACAAAGGCTCGAGGATCTGGTTCTGGAGCCTTCCCTTTCGTCGAAAGGAAACGTTCGGGCTTAAATGCCATAGGGTCGGAGTAGGTGTTAGGATCGTGCGTGATTTTCCTAAATAATCCCGGTTATGAAAATGCGCATCCAAAACTCCGATACATATAATAAGGCATACCAAATATTGGCTATAAAGACCGTGTTTTTCGGGAGGAAGTATCCATCATACCCATCGTCCTCAAGTGAACGGTGAGGTACCCCTCATATCCATTCATTGTGAGCATCTTAAAGAGTGTGGATCAAAAGGTGGGCGTACCTAGTGGGGCAATTGGCATCCAGCGGAGGACCTCGGAGCAAAGCGCAGTGATGTATGGCAAGTTGATCATGTCTTCGAAAGTTGGCAATCGGTCGGGCCCTACGACGGCGTCAAGTTCGGCTTGCGCCCTTTTCTGTACCTCCGGATATAGAGTCATGGCCAGGAAAAAGGAGTAAATCGCCGCGACAGTCTGACCCATGATCGCCAGTTAGCTTATGAGCCCATTTTACTCTATGAGGGACTTACTGTATCTGCACCACCTGAGAATACGCTAAGCAAAGGACTTGATGGAAAGGAGAACTATTCTTACCTGAGTATAGAGAACCCGCCGCGCCTCTTGCCACCCGTTCGCAATTGTGCTTCTCAACATAGGCAATATTTTGCGCCACGAAGTTAGGGACGTCGTTCAGTTCGTCCTATATACCCCAGGATAAGTAGAAATACGCCATGAATAGCACATACTCACGGATCCCTTGCTCTTAGTGATGTCATACGGAATATCACGCATCTCCTTAGTTTCCCTGCACCATTTCTCCACCTTCCTCTTCCACCCGGCTCCAGGAAACCAAGAAGGCACGTATCGGACTGCACACACTTAGCCTTTGACATCGCACGAGGAATGGAGAAGCTTACGTATAGGGATGATATCAACAAGAAAAGCGCCAGGAGATGAAGAGTAGATAAAGCCTTGTACGGCCCTGTCCACGAGATCAACCATAGGATCTTCGCCATCTACAACATCGTAGCCATAGCTCATTTTCAAGATAATTGCTCCGGCAGTCCTAGGCGCTAGTTAGATTACACTTGCAATGTCCATAACGCGACACTTACTTGCGAATATTTTCAGACAAATTGTCGGGATCGCAAAGAACACGCCGAAGAAATCGATGGGTCTCTCGCTGCTCCACTTCATAAAATTGCGCTATCTGAGCCTTCCCTCCCATGAACTGGCGCAATAGCCGACGCATGCCTCGAAACATGTCATTATATTGACACAGGACCACAGTTTGGTCCCATCCTATCATCTCGCCGGCAGCTACGAGATAAGGACGACCAGCGTACTTCGCACCCCTTCTCTCAAGGAGGTCAAGAGCAGCTTGTGCGGAGTTCAGGATGACGAAGCGCTGTCCGAACATTGTAACCGATACGATGTCACCTGAGGGTGTATTATGAGCAGGGGAAACAAAGTCGCTAGGTGGGACATACCGTAAGTATAGCCCCACCGAGTGAAGGTAAACCACTCATGAGAGGTAGGCATATCCAGGAGATTGCCTATGAGTGGAAGAGGTCGCGGTCCCGGGGGTAAAGGCCCTGGAGTGGACCTGCGTGCGAGGAGTTGCTTGAGAAAGTATACACCTAGACATGCTAGGAGAATATCAAAGCTGTGAGTGGATACATATTGGTGCTATGGGGCGAATAGAGTGTTGTATGGCATTTCTATGGCAAGCTTTTATATTTCAGAGACCTGAGTTTATCAGACGGCCCTGGTCGTTATGCCGGGCCGCCACATGCGTATTTGGACAAGGTATAGAACCATCGTCCATCCTTCATGCAGCAGCGCATCACGTTGTGGGTCAGACTGTCGGTCGACGCTTTTACCGGTACAGAAACGGGGCAGGACCATACGGTCAACAAGCCTTCGTCAATTAGTCGAGAATTGTTATGAGAGCACCTTTTACTTTTGTGCATTCGCGTAAGTTTTGTGGCGGGGAAATTAATAATTTAGAGTGTACGTGTGAGTGTGCCTGCAGGTCAGTGGGAGCACATTTGAGGTTCAAAGTTAGACGCATGCCTTTCTGGTCAAGCTCGGCAAGAGCCGGCTCGCCTGTGTCGAGTCTGGATATGGGACCGCATGCTTATCGGATTTGAGAGGGACGATACTCAGTCCTAGTCACTTCCGGCCCTCATCTTCACGCGTGCATCGACATTCAGAATGCCCGGTCGTCTTCAATACAAGGCGAGTCGCGGGGAGTTATTAACGCTGCTTCAACAGTTTTGATGAGAACTTTCGTGCATTGACAGGCAGCGTTAATCACAGGCGCCGGCTCGTACGCCATCTCGGTCGCGAATTAGTGTTGTACAGTACTAACCAAAATTGACGCGATACAGTGGAATCGGCCTCGAGTCGTCTCTACTTTTTGCCCAGGAGGGTGCAAACGTCCTTCTGGTGGATGTCAACGCGGAAGCTGTGAAGAAAGCGACGAAACTCGTCGCAGAGCGCTTCCCAAATGTCAAGGTCGCGCCGTTCAAGGCAGACGTGAGCAAAGAGGCCGAAGTGAAGGCCGCCGTGGACAAGGCGGTCGAGCTTTTTGGCAGGCTTGACGTTGTGGTACGCGTTATTCGGCTCCGTTATCGCTCCTGTTCGTTAATTTGCTACATTTGTTGCAGTTTAATAATGCAGGTACGCATAGCGTATGGTCTCGTAGAGTGCACTTCCTTTTCGTGTTAACTGCACACGATCCGCACAGGTGTCATGCATCCCGCCGATGACAATGCGCTGAACACCGAAGAGCGCATCTGGGACCTGACCATGGCCATCAATCTTAAGGGAGTTTGGTGGGGCTGCAAGTACGCAATTCTCGCCATGCGTAACAACCCCACAGACGAAGCCAAGGGGTTGCATGTGGGTGGAAGCATCATCAACACCGCAAGCTTCGTTGCTATCATGGGTGCTGCTACTCCGCAACTCGCCTGTGAGTTAAACTTGTTTCCCATTGCACATAGTGTGTACTCACGAGTCCGTGTCAGACACCGCCTCCAAGGTACATCTTCTCGCAGTTCTCACGATGGAATGTTCATCTTGACTCTATCGTCCTAGGGAGCAGTTCTTGCTATGACCCGTGAGCTCGCCATGGTGCACGCCCGCGAGGGGATCCGCATCAACTCCATTTGCCCGTAAGCTGTCCACATCGAAAATTTACGTACTTCCGTGCTGATCGTACATCCCAGTGGTCCACTGAAAACCCGTGAGTGATTGTACCAGTATTGTCAAGGAATCTGAGTAGATCAACGCCTATTTTACAGCTTTGTTAATGGACTTCCTCAATACGGAAGAGAAGCGCCAGCGTCGGATGGTCCACCTCCCCATGGGTCGTTTCGGCGAGGCAGTGGAAGTTGCCAAGGGCGCGCTGTTTTGTGGGTGCTGTTAACTTCCCAGCTTGTATGGATGCTGACCTAGAATGTAGTGGCGAGTGACGAGAGCAGCTACATGACCGTGAGTCCAGACCTTGCACATAGACAGTATCGGCACTGACAGCTGTCGCACAGGGTACCGACTTCAAGGTCGACGGTGGCCTGTCTTCTTGCTATGTCACACCTCTCGGCGAGCCCATCCTGCCACCTCCGTCAAGTCTCGTGTAGAGGCAGAGGAAACTTGACGCCGAACACCACTGCTGTAGACGTTCTGGACTATACGACTAACTCAGATCTAGGAAGAAATGTACTTTAAATTTACATCAACTCGGAAACTTGGAATTACTTCAATGTCGTAAAGTTGCGTTTCAATGGCATGTACTTGATGATACGTCTTTCCGGACACTCAAGGAGACAATGGCTATGCGACGATGGCTATACGGCCACTTCGTATGATGAGATACATCAAGAGATGAGGACCAACCTAAGATTGTGAATCTCGTGGATAATCCAATTCATGACAATCAACTCAAGTAGCAGAGAAGAATAGCTATTTTACAAGGGTGGGTACACAGGACACTTACAAGACGGGGGGTGTTGGAGAGGGGTGCAAGGAGGACTATATGGAATCTGAAGTGACGAAGCCTCGCGCCTTCATGCCTATCAGGCAGCGATACTTTGTTCATGTCTGTTTCTTCGCTGCGGCGCGTTTCTTGTCGCCTTCAAGCTTCTTGACGCGCGCAATCTCGATGCCGATAGAGTTCTTCAGGTCATGGTGCAGCTGAGGACGATAACCAAGACTGAATAGAATTTCCAGATGCGCGAAGAATGGAGCCAAGACGACCGCTAGAATAGTAGGCAAGAGAGTGAGCGGGGAATGTGGCGTGGCATCACTCAGCGCATACCTCCGAGCAAGTTGTCAAGCAGGGCGGGTGCGCGCTTCTCTGCCAGGCCATGTCCTAAGAACTGAAGGCACCACGAGATACCATGAACGAGACCCCCGATGGTGAGCGCGTCCGGTCTGTAGGACACAGCAGTCGCGGTCAAGAGAGTGAACACGGAAAGCGGCAAGTACAAGAGCTAGCGCGGGAAGGTGTCAGAGCGCGAAATCCAGCGCGAATCAGGCAGGGGGACATACTGCGGCGACGGGGTCAAGAATGAAATAGTACAGAACGTAGCTTGCGGCCCAGAACGCGGGGAGATTGAGGTCGAAGATCAGATAATCATTGACTTTGTAGTGGATGGGAGGGATGAAGTCCGGGAGGGGGACATTTGCAGTGAGAACCTCGAACGACCTGCAGGCAAACGCACGGATGACTCTGGGACATCATATAATTTAACTGAATGCCCACCAGACAAGCAGAGGAATGCAGGTCAAATGTATCCCGATATTTATGGGGTTATTGTGGTATGCACCATAGAACGTCAACTGTACTGAACGTCAGGGGGTATGAACCGCGCGCAATCATTAGCCGACGAACCTGCTTGCGGATGTCGAAAGGACTCGGCATGATGAGAGTTGGGACGAAGATGGGAGATGCTCCTGTGGACTCGCGAGAGGTTCTTATAGCTGTGAGCCGGATACGACCGACTTTAGCATGTAAGAGAGCGGCTGGGCCTGAGGACTGGACTGTACAAAATGACGACCTTCCCGAACACCTGTCCGCAACACAGTCCGCGGACATTGCCGCCCGGCGCTATACGCCACGTGGTTGCCGTGATCCCGTAACCACGTGGCCGAATACACGTCGCTGTGAGCGCTTCTTGATCCTCACCCCAAGCCTGGAAAACGCAACACGACCACCACCTACACTTTTCGTATTTAACTTGTACTTCCACAGTCTCGCGCACAAACCATGGTTCGGTCGACAATTCTTGTTAGAGCCTCGGATGCTCTACCATTAGCGGCCACAGTCGACGACGAGCAAGTGAGGCGCACCCTCCTGAACCATGCGGCATATGCGCTAACATGTCAGATTCAGACTGAGCAATCATTACAAGAGCACAAGCAGCAAGCGAAACTCATATTCCGACGAATAACACCAAATTCTGAACCTCGTTGTTCTATTGAGAGTGGCCAATACACGTTGCAGTGCGTATCACACCACCCAAATTATCCGTATAATTCACGACAAATCTATGTAGTTACCTCATAGCGGACAACGTGGTATATCTTGTCATAGCAGACAAGTCATATCCAAGAAAGTTGGCGTTTTCATACCTCGATGAACTCTCCAAGGAATTCGCAACATCATATGGCGCGAAAGTAGAGACTGTGCGAAAACCCTACGCTTTCGTAGGTTTTGGTGCGTTGTTCACATCTCATGTATCCTTTCCTGGGCCTAAACATAGGATTTGGTACAGATACATTCATGTCAAAGACGACTCGTTTGTACCAAGATACGCGGAACGTCGGCGGAGGCTCATCCCTTGACAAGCTGAACGACGAATTGCACGACGTCACGCGTATCATGACCAAGAATATGGAGGAGCTACTTTGGCGAGGCGATTCACTGGACAGTACGTATTCCCTTCCGCCATGTGATACGCTGAAGCCGAAGCTGGAATCCAGGAATGTCCCATCTATCAACGTCTCTGCGCTCGGAGTCTGAGAAATACCGTAAGGCTACACGGAACATCAATCTCCAGGCTATGCTACGACAATACGCACCTATTGGCGCCGTCGTGCTACTCTTCATCATCCTGCTGTACTGGCGGTTCTGGTGAGCAGGCCTCGATTACCGCTATCTATCGGACAGGCAGGGCGAGTGACCGAGTACGTGTACTGTATACCCCGGACAATTGCATAGCATCACTCCGATTCCTAGACGCTCACGTTACAGCCTCTGCTTGATTCTATCTACAGTCATTTGCCTCGCTTTGGTGTAATGGTATGGTACACGTTGTTATGTATTCCTAATGCAGCCAGCTCTCTTCGTTCTCCCAGCGTGTCTGTCTGTTTGCGCTACGCATGGGCCGTGTAGACGCTGTAATGGGAGATCCCGCTGTTGATATGCGTATTATTGTATTGACGCTGCGGGATAACATCTCGAAGCATCAGCGT
This sequence comes from Phlebia brevispora, assembly GCA_027627325.1. Lineage (NCBI taxonomy): Eukaryota > Fungi > Basidiomycota > Agaricomycetes > Polyporales > Meruliaceae > Phlebicolorata > Phlebicolorata brevispora. The sequence goes on from JANHOG010000603.1 coordinate 13,262, forward strand.
TCCATCACTCTGCTATCTAGGACTAATCATCGAATATACTCACAGGGCTCTGATCCTTTGCCCTCTCTCTTGACAACCTCGTCCTCTCCTCGCCACCCAGGTAGCAGTTCCACAAAATCTCTTTCCCAACCTTGTGTGGCTTACGCTTTGATTGACAGAAACAAAGATCTATCATGGCGTACCAGTACAGCGTAGGCGGAGCGACGCCTCCCATCCAGAGGGCACATACGCCTGTTGCTGCACCGACCCAGGGTCAGATTCAGCCGGGATCTGTCACGTACACCACTACGACGGGTCCTGACGGTCAGGTCATCTATCATTGCTTCAAGTACGTTGGATGTTAGCATTGTTCTCCGTGGTCTGACTGATCCCAATCGATCTTTAGGGCTGTTCCAGCGAGGTATGATCCTGTTCGTGTTTGCACAATGGATACATAGCTATACACTTTTTTCATAGTTATCAGACCGCTCAAGGGATCGTGAGCGGTATCCAGTGGATTCCAGCTGAAGCTACGTCGGTGCTGCCCGCAGGGGCGGTGCCGGCTGACGATGTGGGTGTCACATGCCCGCATTCCCAGCGAGTACTGACAGCTTACTCACC
>JANHOG010000604.1:0-13842 GCA_027627325.1 Phlebia brevispora
CGAGGACCCAATGTCCATGCCAAGTCCATCATACCGGACCCATTGGCGGAGCTGCCTGAGTGGTACTCGAGCGACGCAGACTGGGCCGTGACGTCTGCAACCCAGTTTAGAGCCAAGTATCCTATTCATAATCAGGTTGGGCCGCGTTACTACAGAAATCACCATCTGCTACCGCCCCGGGAAAACCGCCCTCCATCCGTTTTCTCTCCTGCTTTCCCTCCCATGGCTGCGACGGACGAGCAACACCGAGATCCTTCGAAAATGTCTGCTCCAAGTCGAACGCCATCTGGTTCACCGCTCCCTACCCCGAATTCCTCCCAGATCCGTCTACATGATGGCAAGGGCCGGCCGCGCAAACTATCACAGAATGGTCAAGATAGCGCCTCATCCGTACTCGACGAAATGGACCCATGGGGCTCAAATTGGCACAATCGGTCACCGTACGACCTTGGCAGCCATGACCGGTCGTCGCCTGATCTATCGGAGGTGCGTTGATTGCTGATTTGTTTCCATGTGTCGCCTCACATTTGATACAGCACAGTCCGGTGGTACACGTGCCACCGCCCGCACGCCCTCGAAGAAACAGTCTTACACCTCCTATGCGCCACAAAACTACCGTTCCTTCACCCTTATCGCAGTCGACGTCTGCCGTTCATCTGGCCTCCGAGCCGCTTTCTTCCCATCTGCCGCGACGCTTGAGCAAATCTCGCAGGCCTTTCCGCGGTCTTTTTAGTAGTAGTTCGGACTCGACAGCGTATGGGTCACGCTCGGCACCGGTGACACCTGGGGATTTCTCGAATTCTCTAGGTCGCAGAACGTCGAGAACTGGCTCATTGATTCCTCCGTCCATATCCTCGAGCAGCGCGTCTTTAGCGCCTACGGAGAAGAAGGCGAGACGTGGGAGCATCTTGAGCCGTATTGCCAGGCGATTCAGCGTGATGCGCAAGTCTGACACCTCGCCGTCCCTCCACGATAGCATCAGCGCTCGTCAGTCATTGAGTGCTGATGTCGGTGCGGGCGGCATTCAAGCGCCCTCGCAGCCTCAGCGACCGCCGTTGGAACAAAAATCTTCAGATCAGTCAAAGCGTGTCCCTCCTCCGTCGGCCGAACGCGAGGCTCTGCGTGCCTCCCATGACACACCGCGACAGGGGAGTATAGATGCTCAGTCTGTCGTGTCAATCGATCCTTCGTTCTCCGCGGTTAAACTTCACGTCGCCAACCCGGACGAGCCTATGCGTTCGCCAATGCAGGTAAATACATCTTTACCCAAATTGGATCACGGTGTTGAAGTCAATAGCCCCGAACGGGCTCAGCACGTCTTGGACGTGCCTCTGCGAAACTCACCTTCACCCATTGATATGGCGGAATATCATCGTATTCCGCATACTGCACTGTCAGTAATCTCTGAGGGAGACACGTACATATCGACCCCACGCAGCAAACCACTGACGACGCTCGAAGCTTCTCCAATGTCGCTGCCTAGCATACCCTCCATCCTATCTCAACCGAATAATGCGCCACCACCTGTACCGCATGATATTCTCGTGACGCCAGCTTCACCCCCTCTTCCTTCTTTGCCCCCACCTACTCCCGTGAGTAAGGAGGAGGCATCCCTGCCTCCCACGCCGAAGAGTACTACCGCATCTTCTTTGTCAACTGCCACGCCCACGCCTGTCGCTAAAACGGTACCTTTACCGTCTACCGCGTCCGCATATCAGGCACACGCATCTTCATATGCGACGGAGCAAACGGACCGCTCCTCCTCGTTCCGAGAGGAAGAGCGCGACACAGTCCCCTCGGAGATGTACTCGCCGTCGAGTATACGTGCGCCGTTTATTGATGCCGACTCTCTCGCTCGAGCATCCATGATTGTAAATCCACCGACTCCTATGGCATCCTCCCTCAGCATAGCTCCTGCTCCCATCACTATTCCACACCCGTCGACACAGCCGGATGTAGGGAAAGCTGTACACAACTCGTCTCCCAAGAACAGCGTGACTCGGACCAAGTCTCGGCATACAGAGACCTTCCAGTTGGTGCGTAGCAACTCAGGAGATGTCCAGACCATCGGCCAGAGGTTCCTTGTGGAAGGAGAGCATTGGGAGGTAGTCGAGTCGCCTGTGGAAAGAAGCCCGACTAAGAAGTCCAGGCGGTCAGAGCGTGCTGAAGGCAAGAAGCGAGAGAGCAGCTCGGACGACAGTGATGCGCAGCGCAAGCGTAGCGTACACCGGAAGTCGGCGTCGGCCAATGATCGCCGGCCTGGCGACCATGAACATTCGCGTGTCTCTCGTGCACGTAGCACGGACACCCCTCGCCATAATTCATCGGTGGAGAGGCGAAACAGCGCCAAGGAGAGGCACAGTGTCGAGGGTACGCGATCCACGCAAACACCCATCATCTATGGTCCTAGATCGCCTGTGTCTCCTGCGGGTCATGCTCTTACGGGCCTGGAACGCCAGACGTCAACATCTGCGTCCACGCGGCCCAGCTCAGAGTTTCAGCCTACCGCCGATCTGAATGCTCTGAAGGCGAGGGACAACTGGGAGATGGAACGTCTTTGGAAGGGGAGAAGCGCCATCTACGGGACCGAAGGTGTCACCATCCCGATGCCTCGCCCGCACATCAGCAGCGACTCCAGACCTACGACTATCATGAGTGCGGACTTGCAGCGCGCAAGCACGATTCCGAGCGTCGGCGACTCCACGAGCACACTCTCTCCTGTACATGGTTCGAACCACACGTACTTCGTGCTGCAAGCTCCGCACCAGGGAGTACACCAGGCTCAGACCTATTCACAGTACCCCTCTCCGCCCCCGCCCGTGATTTACACGACTGACACGTCCGTGCCATCTTCGGGACACTTCCACCAGACAGCGCTGAACCGCTCGTTCACTGACAACGTTCCTTTCCCAAACATTGCGAAAGTGCCTGAGATGCCACCGCCTCGTCCCAACCCTTTACCGGACTTGCCCCGTATGACAGCGTACAAACCGCCCCCGCTCCCGCCGTCCCTCGCGAACATAGGCACCGGCACGCCGGCATGAACATGGACCTGTAACACATTCAAGTAATATACCCTTAACATATTGACGTATTGCACGAGTCATTGATTTAGGCTTCATCATTTTTGTCATTACGATCATTCTTCGCCCTGCGCTCTGCTTCTTTTCTGCTTTGTCGTTTTCGGAACGTCTGTGCACTTAGGGTTCAGTAACGCTCATTACCACCGCAAAACGGACTTTGTATCACCTCATAAATTACTGCGCTATTTACTCCCATTTCCCATCCATGCATGTGCTTCAGTAATGAATTAGAGTACTGTACATCCAGGTACACAGAGGACATATTACATCCTAACGATGAGTGCGTGCATATTGATACAGATGAACCAGAAGTGAGAATGATAGATGAAATGACCTATGTTACTCGACCCAAATGTCGGCTTCAGCAGTCCAGCTACCTATATAGCGACGGCTACGCAGAATACTGGGTATAGTCCAACGGGAAGTTTGGCTTAGGGTAATCGTCAAATTGCTTTTCGGTGTCCAGGAAACGACGCAGTCGCGCCACCTGGGATGACAGATACATCACAATGATCTGCATCTGTATATCCAGGTTCAGCTTTAGGATCTCCTCGCAAGTCTTCAGGGCCTGGGTGCGAGTGGAAACGAACATGTTTCCCTCGAATCCGAGGTTCTTCAGCGAATCAATCAGCTCGCTGAACTCGGAGCACCAAGCGAGCACGCCGAGCTGTGCAATTAAGATGAACTTCTACAGGAGTTAGGAATGGGATGTGAGCGACTTACTTGTCCGTACTGTTTGTATCGCCCATACAAGACACTCGGTGCACTTCTCAGGGCAAAGTCAAACAGTTCGTTTTGTTCTACGGTATCTGGAGGAGGGATATAAGGTTCCCCGACTGGCGCCTGGGGCGCTGGCTACAACCATGAATCAGTAAAGCGGCAGTAAACAACCTACAGACACCTACCTCAGGGCGCGGCGGAGGCGGGTCTTTAAACCACTCGTATCCCGAGTAATCGTACTCGGGGCCGATATCGATAGTCTCAATCGGCTTGCTGCCGTCCATGATGGGTGTACTTGTTATGCTGCGAGGTATGCTTCTGATGACTGTTTTGAAATGGCTGGGGAGCTGGAAAGTATCGTTACTATCCTCGAGGGCTTGCTTCGACGGTATATATAACTCCTGGGGCTCAATAGGGGTTGCTGGTACAGTGCCGCTACGGTCAAAGGAAACAGGGAGCTTCAAGGATAGCGGGCTAGGTGCGGGTGTGACGTCGAGGAGTTGAGGCGGTGGAGATTGTACAGGATGCAGGAGAAGCAGAAAACGCGGCTGGGGGAGCAATTAGTTATGATGCACACAAGACCTAGACTTTCGGAGGACTCACCTTTGCGGGCTCCTGTTCAGTGGATGTAGGTGCGTTTTCCTGATCGGGGGTAAAAGCGACAGTGAGAACAGAGTGAATGCTTCTCCTGTCAGAGGCTCGACTATAGGTAAAGACGGATAGGCGATGCAGTGATGGTGTAAGGGGTGAAGACGGGACACTGAGGTGGCCAGGCGAAACGAGAGTCGAGGAGAAGCTCTGTGGTGGCGTTTGAGATTCAGGACAATAATCGACTATCTAATGTATTCCGGGTTAGATGCTGATAGACGACAAATACGTCATAAGAGACATACTATGCGATTTGGAGGATCAAGCTCAAGAGATGCACGGCGTGAAAGTATGGGTAGCAGGGACCGTGGAAGAATGGGTAAAGGCTCAGGCGAAGGAGGCTGATCCCGGAGAGACTTCTGTGCGGCGTATTGCAATTCGATGTCACGGACGTTGCGAGATAGCCAGGAAGGAGACGGGACCAACGAAGGTGTCTCGGCGGGCAAATAATCAACGGATATAGATGAATATGGGGGATGGTGTCAAGTCCTTGGGATCGACGCGCTCCCACTTTATGAGAGGAAAGTTGGAGGCTGGTAGATGCGTGTCCTGAGAAATGAGTGGCTTGGCCGAACTCGTGTTCTCTTGACGCTCGGTAGGGTTTACGGCAGTGTCCGGCGCGGGCTCGATAGGCACGAGGAGAGAGAGCGGAGTAGAGTCGAAAGAAAGTTCTGGAAGTCGCGGTGGTGGTACGGATGAGGCAACCGCAGTAGTTGAAGCGTCCGTGCCCAATGGTCCGTCCGGAATGGCTTTGCGTTCCGATACAGGCCTCTGGTTCGTCGAGAGTCTATTTCTTGTAAGTGTCTTGAGTCGCCGTATGGACTTGCGCAAAGGGTTGCCAGCAGAGGAAATTGCGCTAGAAGGGGAAAGAGATGCAGGAGTAGCAATGCAAGAGTTTGGCGGTGAAGGGACGATGGTGTTTGGGTCGACGGTCTCTTCTTCGATAAGTAAACTGCTTGAAGGCTTGATATCTGGGTCTTTGACTGGGAAGGCTGGTTCAACTCGAAACGGATCGCTATCGTACAATAATGAAGAACGATCCAAGCTTTCAGTGACTGTTGGTGCTTTGGTAGAGCGCTTCGTGTGCGAGCGTGACAATCGACCGAGTGTTTCGGCGGCGGTCGAGGAAGAGCAGCAAGTAGCTTCCGACGATGGTTTAGAGATCGGACGAAGCGGAACAGCGGTCGGTTCGACTGGTGAGTCGGGCACAAGGTACGCGGAAGCCTTGCTTTGCGTCTGTAGAACTTTCGAAAGGCGGGAAGTCAACCTTCTCCAGCGAGACACCGCTCGGATTTTGTTATAAGTATCAGAAGAATCAAACTCTAGATAGAAAGAGCCGTATGAGCTGCAAAAGCACTGCACAGGCGGCCAATATCGCTTACCTCCTGCACCGCTGCGGGGAACAGAGTCGAGGTAAGGATGAAACGCAAGCTCTGCAGAGAAATCCGCGGGATCAAAATATACAAGGTCCTCGTCACAGAACGACAAGCGATTAACGGATGCTGTCGAAGAAAGTGGGCTAACTAGACCTTCGGTACGAGAGTCTAGAGCCTGCTTCAATGGGGAGCGGAGAGTGGGAGGAACGAGCCTCAAGAGGCGCTGTTTGCTTGGTGAATTCATGTCGAGATAGAACTACTGGTATCTCATGGACGAACCTGTGTTGGAGAAAGGCGAACTGCAAGGCGCTGAGAGTGGTACTTGTAAGCAGCACCTGGTGTGGAAGGCGTGTAAACCTGCTGGTTTCAATGAGTACCACAGTTTCTATATTCTGCGAAATGCATGCACGTCAGTCATCTACTATCTTGCACGTACCGCTATCACAAGGTATAGTCCAGGTCAGAAGACGAGTTACTTCCAACCCTTCACCTCGTGCTGGTAGCAATAATGCAAGAACTTAAGCGCCGGTGACCGCTATTATCCCCAGGACTGTACCTCGGAGCACAATGGTAAGGGCAAGTCTATTGACCATCGGCGTAGCAGCCCAATTCGCCTGGTATACGCAATGCTCAGCAATTGTGCATGGAAATACTATTGTCTATTTGGCTCTAAAGCGGTCAATCACCATCGACCCCGCGCGGTGTGTGTTACACGATGCCGACGCATTGTATGTGTGCATGCCTTCATTTGCCAGCTCTATTAAGAAACCGCGGAGCATACCCAATCTCAAGGTAATACATGGTGGTCGAGCCGCAGAGGAAACATGTGCGGGATAGGATTTAGGGGATGCGAGAGACACATGGTGTATGCGCGTGTATGGCAATCTGGATTTAAATTTAGAAGTGGGCTACAACCAACTCGTACCTAGTACACTTTTGTCGAGCGAATGGTATAGATAAACTGTGATACAACTGGGGTAGAAAATTCGAAGGAAGGAATGTATTAAGGAACGTAGAGGTGCTGGAGATACCTATATGACATTCACAACGGCCGGCACAGCTACGGGTTTTTGTTAGCACTGGCGTCCGGGTACGTAGCGTTTGATGGAGCCGTGTCTGCAAACTCGATAGGCGAATCATCGCCGTCCGTTGCATAGTGCACTGTCTTCTCCACACTAATTTGGACCTGTTAATATCAAAAGTTCAGGTTTTCGAGGCGCTCGACAATGGTGAAACACTATCTTACCAAACTGCCAGCAGGATTAACAACTGGAGCCTGTGAAGTGTTTGAATAGAGAAAATCAAAGAACGAACAGCTACATACACCAGAGTAGCGATTTGAACGATATCCTCGCGGAAACAACACAGGTAATTGGTGGTTGTTGAAATCACTGGATTGCTGTGATCGTTGCTGAAGTGATCTGCGGGCATTCAAGCTGGATAAACGCCATCTTTCAGCGCGATTCCCTGCTAAAATGCGAACTCGAGTCTTACGTTGCTAAGAACGAATTGGCGTATACTGACGGCAATTAAGTGAGTATATCACACTTATATCACACATTTGCATGGATGCATCAAACTTACGCTTGCTGATAGCGAAGTGCAAGGCCAAAAAGATCAAATTGGACTTCATAGTGACCCACTTATAACGCAAATCAATGGAGACACCGTGTGTTCTGAAGGAATGGTAAAACTTACACAGATCAATGAGAGCACAGCAAATACACTAGTCATCGTGGACATGAGAACTGAAGAGGACAGATGGCAGAAGCCAGACTCACGAAGTTAAGGCACCATTTTCAACAGTATACAGCACGATGGTGTCAATGATTTCATCCATCCTAGGGGAACAAAAGTTGAGAAGACGACTATACGTGATATACTAACCGACACTTACGCTGACCAGCCCGTGCGACTCTTCTTCAAGTAGACGATAAGAACCATAGCAATACTGACGTCTACGACAGCCGAAATACTGAGGCCTGTGGTAAACAGCCACTGTAGTGTTGTAGTTAGCTACGCTGATCAAGCGAATGTTATCGACTCACAGCAGAATTTTTGGCGAATTTCGCCCACGTCCCCGAGCGGGCCCTGTAGTACAATGAGTGTGCGTTGTAGATCGATGGAGTAGTGAAGTTACATTTGGACTGTACAACCTGCGTTTCATTAGGATCGGAAGCTGAAGAAGGCCGAACATACAGGAACTTACTGATGGCAGAGACTGGACCAATGGTTTCAGACTCAGAGCTGCGTGGTGAGATACAGAAACTGAACCAACGCACCAACTCGAAGCGTGGCAAAGAATGCCTTTGTGAACCCATCAGCAAGTTTTACGACATCAGTAATTGAGCACTTACAATGGGCGCGGCAATGTACCACCTCTGCTTGCTCACTGGTCACACGCCATTGAATTGAATTTAATAATCATCTTGAAATTGTGGTAAAACTACTCACGCGTGTAGATTCTATGCGCAAAGAAGCTAGATAGTACCGTCAGAGAACTAACTCTGGGTCGTGCCAGCGTCACATACCATTGCACAAGAAACGTGACCACCGCCTAAGGTAGACTCTTGAGCTTAGTGGAAACATCCCGGAGTATGAAAACTAACCGTCAAAGCAATTGTAACCTTGAGAAATATAAGAATCTCCGTGAAAGGCTGAGTGGAGGCGAGCTTACCGAGATGGGCCTGTGAGAACGAAGTCAGTTCATGTATTCGCGTGTTGCGCACAAGACCGGCTAGACACATACCATGCAATTTGTGAAGCCGTGCTACCGTTCCCAAAGTGTTCAATCAAATACTGCCAGTTGGCCGTACATATCATCATCATATGTGCGAAATCAAGAAGCCTGTGTGGTTGAGTCTACACGCTATGCAAACGGTAACAGTTTTAGCTTTCGTACCAGACAACAGTCACCTTCAGAAAATATCAGTGGGAGCCTTCAAAATGAGACATACGGCTAAGCGAACCGTGCTCTTGATCCTCATGCGGTCATGGGGGTATAATCGATGATATAGAAACACCTGCATGGATACAATGCCGGACAAGCTAGGGTCCTCAATGTCGTGGCGAGTGGATTATAGGCACTTGACAGAAACTCACAAGACTGCGATGAACGCCCCTGCAAGGAGGGCCCCAAGCGTGCTCGCATACCCGCCCATCCCGCTACAAAGGTCAAGGTGGGTCGAAGCCGAGGTGCGACACTTCGAGTCGCGTCGTAACGGTACGGGGAACGTTGTCCAGGTCGACGGGGTTAAGCAGCCTCAGCATAGTGGGCTCTTCATATACGCGTCCACACCGGCAACTCGACGATGATGGTTACTTGGCGTTGTGCGGGCGCATGAATTCGCCACAATTCCAATTTGCTTCTTCTCAGAAAGTCAGGCGTTTGCTTAGCGCAGGCACCGAACGGCCCATGACCTGAGGTCTTTTTAGTCGCTCGATAACCGAGAAAAAAGCTACCCCACTATGCTAGTTTTGGACATAGCACGAACAACAGAGATTTCTGGTGGCGTTTCAGAAATGTTCCGGAGAGCGCAGGGCGCAAGACGATGCCCTAAACCTACACGCGCCAGTTTGAGTCGAGTATTCTATGGTTGCTAACAGACGTACCGAATGCACACGCCCATGCGGCCCTTACGAGAGGGATAAATTAAGCATCTGCACGAAATCAATGAAGTTTGTACGTTGCGTAGGGAAGTTGAGTGTCTGCTCCACGGACATCATGAATGAACACTTCTGCCAACTTACGAGAAGAACTTTAACGACATACCTAGGAAGTAGGTGAACGACGCCGGCTCTCTGCATCCGCGACATCCGTGATGTCGATTCCGCCATGACTGCATGACCGAGACTATTGCTCACCTCGGTGGGTGGGGAAGACGACTGATGGATGTCGAAGAACGCCGAGCACCGCGGCAGCAAAGCTCGCAAGCGACAGACGCTGGCTTGCGAGATCTGAGATAAGGATCCTACCAAACGTTCTAGCTATGCGAAATTGATTTGATCGTGTCAATTTTGACTTCATGAGCTGAATGCGATACTTCTGCTGAAGCTGCCATTGAGCCCCGGAAGCACTGATATAGTACAGAAACTACAAGAGAGTGAAGACAATGAAACAAAGCTTACATTCTGACGTTCTCTACGCCGGACCCGCACAACCGTGAACCACAGAACAAGTACAGGTCAGGTGAGCGTATGAACAGCCGTATGCAACGTGATTTCGGACACAAGAGCAGTAATGGCCAAATCGTCATCGGAACCATGTTTTACTCACCGGATTCTTTGTGAGCCCTCCAACTTGCATCAAGTAATACTCGCATGTTTTAGGACCGGCTGTGAGCGATGCGATGAACCAGCTGGAATGAACCGGTCACTGCGCGATGGCTCAGTATGCCTGCATACCCAACCCCCACCACAGCCCAGACAGCCGCGAAAGCTGTGTATTGCCCACCTAGCGCGAAGATCATGCGCCGAGTGTCAAATGGATATGCGATAGGAACCATCTTGTCCCACGCTCCCGGGCCTCTCTGGACTATCTCGCTGTAGTCCTTGGTGGCAACACCGCCAATACCCCCAGCTCCACCGTCACACCAAAAGATGGTGGATCCAGTCTCAATGGCACGGGATTTAGCCTGCTCCCACATAGCGTAGCCGACGGCGACGTGCCAGGTCTTAGCAGGTGCAAGGATTAGCGCAGGGCGAGAGTCAAAGCCAGTGAAAGATGAGCTATGTGCAAAGTCGAGACAGATCGACACTGAAATTGGGATAGGGCGGGTGTGGTTTGAGCCAGGTGCCCACTGTGGTGATTTGTAACCACTGGGGGCAGGCATGTCCAATGTGAAAATCTGGGGATCCTCGTTCCCAGGGACCATCGAGAACGACTCTGCAACTATAGAGAAAATTAGTCGCTACAGATTGCGATCGATACAATAGGAGACGTACTGGGGACAAGGTTTCGCTTGTAATAGGTGAGTGCCGGTGTCGAGTTCCTACTAATAAGAGCGAAGCCATTGCGTTTCGACACAGATCCGTCGGAGGCTGAGAGCGGTAGAGCTTCCTCGAAGCTTACACCCACATATTTGTGGTCGGTAATCTTAGCCTGAATCATGGCAAACGCCTCATCTTTCTCCGCAGAATCGCGGAAAGAGACGGCGCTTTCTGGCCAAAGAAGAATGGATGTGCTTGCCAGATTCTGGTGACGCTTGGTTTCCAATATGTAATCGTCAATTGTAAGAACTTTACCAGGTCGTGCGACTGGCATGATGCACGCCACGGCAAGAGGGGTCGTATTTGGGGAATTGATGGGCAATGGGAGGTGAGAATATGTGTAGGATGGCACTGCCGCCAGCAGGAGAATGGCAGACAGCGCAAGGAGACCTTGGCCTTTGGCGGAGAATCCAGCAAGATTGCTGCTCTCGCGAGGGCTGGCGTTGATTGCATGGTACGTGGGAATGGTCTCGTGGTCTATGAGAAGAGGCTCCTGGTCGACCAGGGAGACTTCTGTGTTGTCGGAGCCCACTAGCCACATCCCCGCAAGTTCTGAAAATATGACGGCCCAAGCTGCTGTCACCCAGTCTATCCCCCATTGCCCCAACACAGACCTAAGGTAAGTGTATGGACCTAGTCCGACCACTGGGCTCCACGTCATCAGTTGGCCGACCGGACTGACGGATGACATGAAGCCCCAGACGGACGCCCATAGCGCGGGGAACAGCGTTAGCTGCGACCACGTCAGGCGGGTGAACCTGTTCGCATAGCATCCTAGAAAAACTGTGGCGGAGGCGAAGCAGGATCCGAAGAAGGTGAGGGCTCCCACAACCAGAAGCGACACGTTGGGAGTGGATAAGGCGTCCAACGAAGGCGCGAGGTGCGCTGCCCCCGCCGCCAGTGCAATGAAAAAGGCTTGAATAAGTCCCTGGACATATCCTCCGTCACGAGGTAAGAACGTCCACGCCGAAAGACGCATCGTCGTGAGCAGAGCCACGACGGGCAGGAAGCTCGGCGTCGGAGAGATTGCCGACAGCGCGAGCGCACTTGCCAGGGTGGTGTATACCCTAGCAGGGTGCTGTATAGCAGTAGCTTTTATGTGCTCGTGCATTTCAGGGGGTGTTGGACCACTTGAGTTGAAGGGAGATGGACGTTGAGCGGCAAGGAGGGAGGGAGAAGAACGATCCTTATCGCGCCCGCGCTTCCTCCGCAGCTCATCTTAACCTATCTCGACGAGCAACGTCCAAACGTTGCAGAGCTGCGATCACCAAGAACAGCAGAAGAGCGGTCATCTGCTCTCCCTATTCTCTCATGTCCGCCACTACTGACCGCGGAAATATCAGCTCTTGCACATCTAGGGTTTGAGGGTGTATCAGGATTAGATATTGGGACTGTATCCGGTACGTACGTGACCTGCCGAAAATCTCAGCAAAAGATTGAATTCGCCCTAAACATAGCTTATCCTCTAGAGCCACTTTGTTGCGGTTGACCGGAGGCTTACGGTAGCATTGTCATCACCTGTAAGGGCAATGACTTGCGTAGAACATATCCGGGACCGCGTTTGTCATAGTCCCCACCCTGACAATACGACTAACTCGTGTCGACGGGTGTTCTAGCTGATCCTATATTCGACCTGATGCCCGAGAATAGGCGACCTTTATGATGCGCCTCTCTACCTACGACGGCTGGATCACGGTATGACGCAGACCTGTGCTCTTGCATCCCTATCGCTGAATTGTTTCTGGAATAGGCTGTCCAGACCTACGCGTAAGCCATCAATCTCACTCGTTGGCAGTACGATTATAGCTGTACTCGCCATATTTCGTGTCTTTGCCGTATCGCTGTTATGGAGGCCCTTCACAAGTACGTACAGTATTTATACCTGAGCGGTTTGGTTCCGTGGTCCCCATCGCCCAGCCAGCGGAGTCCTCCCTTCCCTCCAGCCCCCCTCGTACTTTAGTTTCCTCGTAACTCACCCCCCCCTTCGTCTGCGCAAAGATGGCCAACCATGCTTTGGACCTCAACCCGCCCGATGCGATGATCCACCTTTCCACCCACGGCTCTGACTGGCTGTGGGCGGCATTCTCGTTCATCACCGTCGTCCTCTTGATCGTCATCGGTTTGAGCTTCTTCGTAAGTCCTTCCATGCCCAGGATTCGTCTCCCTATCCTGATGGGCTGTCCATAGCAACCTCGCGGCACACGTACATTCCACCAGCTCGCTATCGTCATCCTCACGACTGCTTCCATTTCGTACTTCAGCATGGCTTCTGATCTCGGTATGTAGGATAAAATCGCATATCTCTAAAAATGCTGATGTAGGATGCAGGCGCTGCTCCTATTGTTGTGGAATTCCGTGCCGGTGCTCATGTGTGGACGCGCCAGGTCTGGGTAAGTAATAGCAACCTTCGTGAGTACGGATATTAGTTGACGACGCGCCCCCAGTTTGTGCGGTACATCCAGTGGTTCATCACCTTCCCGTCGATCGTGCTGTCCCTCCTGCTTACCACGGGCCTGTCGCTCTCCGACGTTGTGACTGCAATCTTCATGTCCATTGTTGTCGTCATCACTGCTCTTGTTGGTTCCCTCGTGCCTAGCACCTACAAGTGGGGTTACTTCACCATGGGTGTTGTCGCTCTCTTCTACGTGTGGTGAGTGCATCTTTAGTAAGCGACGTTGGAATCCAAATCTAATGATCTTCGGCACAGGTATGCCCTCCTCGTGCAAGCTCCCAGGTCCAGCTTCCCAGGGAACGGCGCCTTCAAGACCGGATACCTCTTGTCTGCTGCCTTCTTCTCCTTCATACTCATCACTTACCCCGTCTGCTGGGGTCTGTCGGAGGGCGGCAACGTCATCTCCCCTACGTCTGAGATGATCTGGTACGGTGTCCTCGACTGCGTGAACGGGCCCATCTTCCTGCTCTTCTTCCTGTTCCAACTTCGCAGCGCCGACTACACTGCATTCGAGCTCGAGTCTGGCAAGTACACTGACACCAGTGCGCCTGCTCCTCGCTCGGCCAAGGCTGCT
>JANHOG010000605.1:0-13835 GCA_027627325.1 Phlebia brevispora
AACCTCAGGCCTCCTTCAAGTCTCAGTCCTCTTCAGCAACCGCGCTCTCTCAGAAGACACAAATTGCACACAAGAAGGCTGTAACGCTCCCAAAAATTTTCAGAAAGGTCTCCGAGCCCGCCGAAAATGACTCTAGCTCTGACAACTCCAGCGACTCTGGCTTCGATGACTCTGACTCTGGCGACTCCAGCGATTCTAGCGCCTCCAGCGACTCTGAGTTCAACAACTCTAGTGACAAATTGATTGGTGAAGACAGCGATTCTGGTGATCTTGGTGATGTACCTATAGAGGTTCCTGGCAACACTAGCACTCAGAATGTTGAAGGATAAGTCAAGAACATTGAGGAGGCAGAAGAGCCTACTAAGCCTGAAACTGCCGGCGAGCAAAGGAAGAGGCGCAAGGCACTCACCAAAGCATTGAAAGGAAATTCCTCTGCTTGCAGGTACATGTATATGCACTTGTGATGTTTACATCTGACTGTCTTCAGTGTGTGCAAGCACCTCGCGCAGATCATGCATGAAGCGCGAGCGATTTATCGTTTGTGCGGACCATTCCTCAACATCATGGCAACTTTCACTGACAGCTTAGCAGGTGAAAACAAGGCCAGAGATAAGGCAGCCTACAAAGAACACTTTATTGATAGGTAAGCCTACTGCATATATTCAACTCACTCTCAGAAACTTCGCTACAGAACTCGTGAAGAGTGTCATGCCAAACCTGGTAGAAGGTTTCATACATGAAACTGCAGTATTATCTACTGTGTTTCATGCATAAAACTGCACAAACAGTTTCATGCATCATTCTTGCTGTACTTCCTTCTCATTCACATCAGCTGAGCCTGTATTTTCTCATCCAGCTGCCTAATAAGGCATGAAGCTCTGATTTTTGCTGACCGCATCAGCTGAAGCTCAAATTATCTGATGGTATTACTCTTTCAAGTCTGCAAATTGATTCTCTGCATATATTTCATATATATTTCACATAATAAATGAATATTCATTGATTATTACCACAATTAATACATGCACAGTGACAAATATACACAAACATGCACAATATACAGTAGAGAGTATGCTAAAGCAGTATAAAGATCAAAACATACCTGCACCAGCAAAAGTGAGCACGATTCGATAATCAGCGATCAAGGAAGCAAAAGCCATGTGCTGCGTGCACATGCAAATGCCACGTGACCAGCAAGAAAACAAACACCGTGCGGGCCAGAAAAGAAAACAAAAGCCATGTAGCTCAACAAGAAAACATATGCCACATGAGATTACAAGCATACCACATGATCCTTGTACAATACCAGAGTGATAGAAATAGAGAATCAAACAAGATTAGCCTATAAAGCATGTTACATATGTTAATGAGCATGTACACAAAGTGCCTGCAGGTAATTAAGCACGTACCTCTTCCGCGTCGCGGGCGCTTAGCTGCAGGCACTTTGAGCACCTCGTTCTTACTCTTGTGGTCGTCCACCTGCACGCGCTTTGTGCTGTCAATGATGTTAGGGAATCCCACACTGGGGAAGGAACAGAAAAACACATACTCGCAGGCCATCTTAGCTTGCAAAACTTGATTAATGACCCACTGGACATCTGCCAAGGCGGCGTTCCACTCGCTTTCCCTCATAGCCTCGCGAAGCCCTGCAAGAGATGCTAAGACTGTGAGGAAGCCATTACGGCCACTCTTGAACATCACGCTCCAGTCTTCGGTGCTGCTGATGACTGGCCGCTCATTCTCAATAGTGTGCTAGGAGGGATTGATCACGATCCACCACTTCTACCACTGCACTGCGTACGTGTCAGGGTTCTTCGGAACCATGAGCTGTTTATGGGCCTTCTGAATCCAGAGGGTGATATCAGCAGGGCAGGAAGTTGTCGAAAGGCCGAGTCTCTGTAAATTCGTCAAAACCACGTTAGGCCGTTACGAGAATGAATAGCTACCATTTCTTGAAAGTTGTATGCTCACTCGAGTTCGAGCCACATCTTAAGGACCGCTAACCACACTTCACGTTGGTCCATAGGCATCTCAACGGCTGCGAGAAGATGATATTGCTCTGCGAGCCAGCCTGGAGTGCCGCGAAGATGAGCGACATTGGGAATCACGTCGCTGGAGGTTGAGCTTGAACTGAATGTGGCAGACACTGTAAGGCCTCCTGTCGAGATGCCATGGTCACTTCTGATGCTGGAGTTGCTGCTTGCACTGACGCTGTCGCGCAGGATTGCTCTGAGCCAGGGTGTGGGCTTCGGCAGCTTCTGGAAGAGACTTGCAGCATCGCTGAGCCCAAAGGTGGCAAGCCTCTCTTGATTTGTGGCGATGTTGTTCTTTCTGTCCAGCTCGATTTCTTTGAGCTCACGCAGCCTCCGCAGCTCAGTCTTCCTCGCAGCATCTAGTAACTTCGTCAGTTTACAGAGAAGAGCCTCACTCAACTCTTGAGTAAATGCTTCATCGTCCATCGTATTGTCATCTTGCTCAGCTGGTGGAGTAGAAGGATGAGTAGGGGGTATAGTGGGAGGCTGGACAACAGCTGGAACATGCTGCTCCTGGCGCGAGATGGCAGAGGTTGAGGGAAATGTCAAATGAAGACCTGGCGCATCATCAGTGCCAGCACTTGGAATAGGTGCTTCCCCCTAGCAAACAAACATGGGAGTTTAGTGGGGCATCCACTGGCAACAAATATGCAGCTTACTGTTGCACTCCTTCACGAACTGCGTAAATATAGCACAAAACTTTCTAAAGCTCTCCAGGTCCCATTCATTAAACCTCTTAGGTACAATGTCTTTCATCTTCCTGTAACTGATTGCCTTACACTCATAGCTCTCACCTGCTGGTCTCCCACAGACCAGTGTAAGATTGGTGTAGCTGGTATGCTGAGCGATCACATTGAACATAGTCGACATGGCTGTGGATAGACATTCGCGAGCCCTTTTGAAGCAGTCAGCGATTTATCTAAATAGCATGTGGATGAATACTCACATGCTCTGTTCTTCAGGATCTGACGAGGGGGCGCCTGAGCTGGCGTTGCGGTACTTCTCTATCTCTACCTCATATTTCTTTGCGGCCGCCTCGATGTACTTTTCCTGGACCTCGGGAGACTCTTTGTCGAAGAGTTCTTTAGCCTTCTTGTTTCGCTCGCTGATATTAGCCCCTTTGATGCAACTTGCTATGACCAATGCCACGTTGTCGCTTCCGTACAGGAGATAGGCAGGTATTTTCTTTGGTGCATTGCCCTCTGGTTTACGCAGGCATGCAAATGTGGCGCTGAATGGGTTTCTCGCTGCCGTATGCATATGGCGATCGCAATGTTGAAAAAAATGTGGTATTGCCTAGCTGATACTTTAGGTACACTTTCTTGTCAAAAGTGAGACCGCCTGCACCAGATTGACAACCTCAATAACTTTCTGCTCGTCACCTAGGTTGTCCACATCCAGATCCTTCTAGTCAAAATGCTCCTATAAGGCTGTTCGCGCAGTGAACCAGAAGCTCTCCAAGCGCTTCAATTTGCTGCGAGATCCTTTTGCCTTGTCGATCTTCTGGTAATCTGGAAGTAGACTTGACAGAAGCTCGTATGCTTCTCTGCGAAAGCATCTAGGATTTCTGGCCTTTTTGCCGTGAGCGGCATCCCTCTTGGCTTTGGTCTTTGACTGTCATTGGGGTAAAATGCTTGCCATTCCTTCACCATCGCCTTCGAAAGGGAGAGGTGGCGCGTCGTTGTGATCTTCAGAGATATTCTAAGGTCTGTGAGTCACACTTCATGGACTGATTGCAGAAAAACTCATGTACCTCCTGTTCCACATCTTGCAGCGCAGAAGTGCTCGCCTCATTGGAGTCTCTGTGGATCAGGAGTACAACACCTTCTATACTAGCCATTGTACTCGTGGAGTCTTCGTGCAGATTTCTGAAGCTATAGGACACGTTTGTGAGTGCAGCCAGCACGTCTTGCATAGCTTGGTTCATGCGCATTGCTGAATCTACGGCCAGTGACATCTGCAATGCGTCAGATGCATTGACCTCCATAGAGCGTATTCTCTGCGATCAACAAGTGGCAGAGGCTGAGCAACGGCGAGGAAATATTACAGGATGGCGCACAGCAAGGGAAATGTGGCCGCTTGCATGGAAGGAGAAGAGGCATCGCGACGGTAGCATTTGAGAGCAGCCCACCTCTCGATCTCTTGCTGCACATGCCAGGCAACATATCAGCCTGAATTTTATGGATATAGGCTTATTAGGAATTTATTTGATAGTGAGCCCATGTGCAAACAGCCGGGCGAACAGTAACGGTGAGTAGCCTTCATTTTCAATGATGACTGATCAAAGCCCTGAACCTTATCTGCAGTAGGTATATAACATTGCCTCCAACGCTCATGCCATGCCGTCGTCTCTCTTCTCGAACCACCATGGTCGTTATCTGCAATTCCACCCCCTTCACTAAGTCCAGCATCGCAGACGCTACCACTGGAACTCCAACTCTCCTGCCATCTCTGCAGATTCTTCCCCAGTATGATCGATTGCATCGCTCTAACGTTTATTCACCCATTCCCGGCGTCCTACCTCCAGTCACCCCCCTCGATCCTGTGCTTACTAAAGAGACAAGTGCTAGTCCTGTTGATGACCAGTCCTCCCTGGCCTCTGTCGAACTCACTCTCTCTACGATGACATTGCAGACCTGCCAGAGGAGGTTTTAGCTGCCTTATTTCAGACCATGGACATCAGATGCATTATTAAGACATCCAATATCAGCAGTCTATGAACATCGTCTGGCTCTCCGCCTCATGCGAGTTGCCCTTTCTCTAACAGCGCTCCTTCCAGCAATGAGCAGTGTGCTAATCGCCCTCCTCAAATGGCAGAGATCCTGTCCTACCCCTCTCCCAATGGTGTGTGGGTCGGTGCTGGCCGATGCGTTCCGCCACCCTCTGCTGCAACTATGCCACCTCACAGTGCGTGTACCGCACCACTGCAGTCTCCTGCCTCTACCCTCCATGCGTCGTGCACTCCCCCTCCTCCTCCTGATACAACTGCTTCGCCGCACTGTGCATTGGTGGCTACCTCAGCACTGGCTGGTGCCCAATCTCCTGGCCACACTGCAAGTGCCATGCCTCCAGCTCTACGTGACTGGGTTCCGAAGGGCAAGTCAGACAAACTGTATGTCATCGTGAAGGGGTTTGCTATTGGAATTGTCTCTGATTGGTGAGTCACAATGGTAATCTTGTAGTCTATCATTGATGTTGGCATATTCGCAGGGGCATCTGTTTCGCGCTGGTTGCGTTCTGCCTTGGTAACAGCTACAAAGGGTACAGAATGCCTCAAGAGGCTTGAGATCATTGGGTTCTCACCAACTCCCAAGGCTTGGTTGAAGGACCTGTGCATGCCCTGTCCTTGGTGGGCCTAATCTGCAATGCCGAGATGACGGATGCACCTTCGCCATATATGGAGACCGCCTAGGTGTGTATGTATGGTTACAATGAATGCTTGATAAAGTTCTGACAATCTGTGCTTCTTTAGATTGCAATCATAGATAAGAAGGATTATCGTTGAGTTTGCATGGGCATTGTTGTTCTCTCTCATCGTTGTCTCTCATTTGCATTCTTGTGCACTGCGATCTCACGTGTAACGACTGTGTCTCCTTGTGTATTGTCTTGTATTGTGCTCGTGAATGCTTATGTTCGTGAATACCTATTGTAAATTAGCCACACTTGTGTATGCCCATTACACTCTTGTTTGATTCCACATGCAGTTTGGCCTGAGTGCTCATAGTTGAGTTTTGGTGTCTGTCATCTATGGTTAAGGAATGGTGGTCATAACTTGATGCCCAGACTTTGAGCTCTGTAGCCAGGCCCATGTATAAGATGAATGCATAGTTTGAACATGCTGGTGTTATGCTCAGTCTCTCCTTAGTAGAGGCGTGAACTCATGTACAGGTAGATGATGCGGTACCACAGGTAGATGTCTGCTTTCACTGGTCCTGCCGTCTGCTCGAGATTGGGCACCTGTAAGTGGCAAATCTCTTCAGAGATGTGTTGCTGACCTGATGTCCTGCTGCTTAGGCCTGTCACTGGTCATTGCGCAACAGTATGGTGCTGCACCCTGCGCATATTGGGCACCATACTGTTGCACAAAGGCCGGTGACAGGTCAGAGGCAGGACATCAGGTCAGCAATACATCTCTGAGGAGATTTGCCACTTACAGGCGCTCAATCTTGAGCAGACGGCAGGACCAGCGAAAGCAGATGTCTACCTGTAGTACCGCGTTGTCTACCTGTACATGAGTCTATGCCTCTACCAAGTAGAGACTGAGCATCAGCATGTGGCAATAGCACATGTATGCCACATAGCCGATCACTGATATGCATTTGCACAGCGGTGACAAGCATTTCCAATGAATACGCTTCGGACAATATTATCAAGTCTGTACACTACCAAACTACACATGAAGCCTCATAATGATATGCATATATTGAGTCTGTATGCTTAATGACAAATGCATTTCCTACGTGATGTCTCAGCCATTTCTTCCATTTGCCTCATTCGTCGCCACAAAATAAGCGACACACGCCGCCGAATACACCTGTCGAGCACTCTTGTTATGGATTGTCGACACTACTAACCTAATCTACTAACATGAAATCATCCATAACTCGCTACCATATCACCGTCATGTTGATACACTCAATGCGCACCCTCAGGCATAGTTTTGGTCCCTCGGAGCCTTCAAGTGAATGGAAAGGTGAACACGATACGAGCAACTGTAAAAATAGCGTTAGAAGAATTACCACAATCACTGGAGACAATGCACACTTACTATCAGACTCTTTGTAGTGAAGATGCAATACCTTTGCATACCGCCATTCTGGCCTCAGTTAATAGTTGTACAGAACTCTGGAGTACCCTTGACACAAACGCGGCACGCATGTGACTGGGAACATAGCATCAAACAAACATCAAGATGTAATGAAGGCTATATAGACTCACTATATCGCTGTCCATGATGAACACATTAGGATTAGACGTGCAACTGTGATAGTTGTGGCTACTCATCCTACAGAGGCTTCAAATGTATCCGAAGGTGATTTCTATGTGCGTGATGGGGAAAACAGTGTCAAAACGCAGCGTACGTTAGACAAACTTTATAGATGCTTACTATAGCCTTGACTCTTGTGTGCATGGTACACTTGCATATCACTACGAACATAGTAGCCACTATGTGGCAGCGATTGACGAAAGCGGTCAACCTATCGAGGTGGCATGCCAACAGTCCAAAAGTTATGAGCAATATAGTAAGAGATGATGATGCGACAGACTAGCACCTTGAAAATGCACCTGCATTGAGCTAATCTCTATCTTCGACCCGGTTAGGGGACACGATCATGGCATAAGTGGGATGTGACATTGTACACGTTGGTGAAGTGCTGCTAGCTCAAATATGTTGTGCAGGTAATATAGCACATCCTAAGGCAATGATCCACATGATACACTGAGAATAGCGCATAGAATACCCTCGTACCTGTGACTTCACCCCTTATCTCCAACGGCTGAGTTAGAGTTGAAGTACCAACATCCTTGCACAAACCCTGTTCATCATTGCAAATCCATCTTCTTTCCATGCAGAATATTCGGGTGGCTTCGTGGATCGTGCTTGCATATGCAGATGTGCAGCACTTGGCTGCAATAGGCCGGCCTTCGATGTCGAGCACTTGAAGGGAATAGGAAGACCAGTGTTGTCACTTCCTGTATAAGTTGGGCATGCATCAAGCTCTGCATGAGTCACAAATGAGATTGAGCTAGGTGATACGGGAGGGATGTGGTTGAGTCGACGTACGTCGCAGTCGAACCTGGTGATTCAAGTTGTTTGAGAAAGTTTGACTTTGTTTGTCCAAGCTGCATATGTTGTGCACTCGTCCATTTCAGCTAACTGCACACTTGTGTCGAATGACATCCTCACAGTCTTGTTGCAGAACTACTAGATCGAAGTGTGTGAGC
Organism: Phlebia brevispora; assembly: GCA_027627325.1. Taxonomy (NCBI): domain Eukaryota; kingdom Fungi; phylum Basidiomycota; class Agaricomycetes; order Polyporales; family Meruliaceae; genus Phlebicolorata; species Phlebicolorata brevispora. The sequence continues at coordinate 7,980 of JANHOG010000605.1, forward strand.
TCGGAGTGGTATTGACGTTGTCGATTATTGTGAGTATAGCTTGCTGAATGTTCAATTCTACATGGTGATGCACTTGAAAACATGAATGTCTGATTTTGTACCAGAGGCTTGAATCTTCATGTCATCTTTTGGGCACGAACATTGCTACCACTCGAGCGGGTGTTGTATGTTTGTCAAGACAGAGCTCGTCTCGAGGTTCAGAATGTCGAACAGGGAGACTGATGGTCCAGGCTGGTGGACGTGGCTCGCACTTTGGTAAGTTGCTTCCCTTTCTACATAACAGATTTTTCGTCGACACTTCTGGTTATAGGTTTCTCTCGTGGGAATCTAAATTGACTTGTAAACAAGCAGCATCAGACGCGTTGCAAATGTGTCTCTGAGTCAACGTTCCCTGAACCCGGCGCATCTCTGGATCCTACTAATGGCAAACAAGAAGTGCAAGCACCATAGCGACAATGCTGCTGTGGTTATGTTCAATGACATGGACTTATCTCAATCAGAAAGCATAGCCATCGTCGACTCGGTATCATCAGATGGTCGTCACATCACTCGTCAAACACATACAATCTATACCCCTGCTTCTCCTTCTTGCCCTGCCAATTGTCCTCGTCATGCTTCAGCGAACGATCTCTACCAGACAGATAAATCATTTATGAGCCATGGTGACAAAGAGCCATCTATCCAAATCGAACCATCGGATGACTGACAGCAAAAGAGGAAAAATCTCTATTCTTTGAGCACGATACGTCCTTGTCGCTTGCCTTGCACCTCCAACCTCACACATTCCATAGGAGCACGACAGCTATCTGAATGAATGGACCAAGGAAATCGATCTTTATCTTCGAGAGATGGTTTGGCTGAAGGGCTTGCGAGGAAAGGAAGCAAAGTGCGAAAGGTGCAGAAGCAAAGAGGCTTCTGTGATTCACTGTAAGGATTGCATTGGCGGTGCATTATCTTGCTGGTCCTGCTGCGTGGTCACTTATATTGCCAATCCTTTTCACAATATTGAGGTGGGTCATTCAGCTGCACGTATGCTGTGTACTGAGGACATTCGTACATAGCACTGGAATGGCTGATATTTCGAGAAGATGACACTGCAGGCTCTGGGCTCATTTGTCCAACTTGAACATAAGCCTGGAGTCAATTGCAAGAACCTGATACTCAGACCCACTGACTTCGTCATTCTTCACACCAACGGTCTTCACCCCATCACAATTTGCTATTGCGGCTGCGACAAGCTCGCTGTGGCAGGTAGTCACCTTCAGCAGCTTTTGTGACACGAACTTTTCCCTGCGACGGTAGCTGAACTAACAACTTGCGCTACATTTCGACTATTGGAAAACTTCCATATCCTAACATTGTAAGGCAAGATAACAGGATATGACTACTATCTGTCATTAGAATACCTCTCAGATAACACGGGACTGGGCCCCAAACACATAAGTGCAAGAGCCCCTTTATTGTATGCAACGTGTTCACTTGAGTGCTGCAGAGCCGCTTGAAGAACTTCATGTGCATGGTCCGAGAGTGGCAGCATCTGAAGATGCTGAAATGTGCAGGGAGGATGTATGACCCGAGCGGCATCCGCGGTACCAAGGCTGGCGAGCTGTGCATCTGCTGTCCTGCATGCCCAAGGCCGGGCTTCAATCTCCCTGACAATTGGCGTGACACTCCGAGAGAAAAGTGGTGAGTCCTGTCAGAGCAGCGCTATCTAGAAACTCATGATACTATAGCTATATCTACAATCTTATTCTTGCCATCGATGCCAATTTCCAGTTGAAGTGGCGCGCTATCTCGAACGATGAATGAGACCCCGTGCTCAGCAGTGGATGAGGATATTTTGTAGAAGACATGCACTACCGTGACCATCTGCTCAAGTACACTACTTAAGAAGATGTAAGGATACACAGCTGGTTAAATTGTAATGTGCTAACCAACCTTACAGATAAGCACATGCACTGGGTTTGCTGCATTAGCGAAGGCAAATATAAAGTATAGCAAGGGTTACACAGTCATGGGAATCAGGAGTATGGTATGCGCGCGGCACAGCTTTATATTGCTGAACACTATGGGAGACCTACAAAAGGGTGAGAGGTATGTGCGAGACTTATTTTCCATACTGTCGTGTGCTCAATGCATTGCAGATACTGCAATATAGATTATATCGTAGTTTCTGTACTTAAGATTCTGGAAGTACTTCCGCCTCTGGTTCTTTCGTACGATATCATCTGTCAATGGGCGATCAATTTCCTTCTAGAGACTGTCGCAGTTTCCAGATGACATGAAGTTGAATCTAGAGCAGACGGATATCAAGTATGCGATTCCTATGTATCATTTCCGTGCGCATAAGGAGAAGAGGCACAATCAGTACTCGCTTTATCTTATGGAGGGGGTAGAGTGATCTTGCTGTGAGGGAATTGAGAGGAACTGGCCCAAGCATGAAGAGACAGCTGCCAGCACACAAGAGATGGGCCCGGGCTTGCATCATGATATTCTCGAGGATCATTTTGGCTATGCAAATTGGTGAGTATATACATCTCTTGGTATGCAACTCTTCTGGGAGTAAAAACATGTTGCTGACTAATACATAGGCCTGCTGCTTTTAAGACAAATGAAGGAAGCCATCCGAGAGTGCGCGGTGCAAGCAGAGATCTACAAGACATTTACTGAGCAGCTACTCACTGAAAACGTGCAGAATTGGTTGCGAAAAGTAGTAGCATATGAAGCTGATCTGTCTTTACTGGATCCATACTATCGCAAACCTGACGGTACGTCACACACATTCGCTGATCACTCTGCCAATCGTTTCTGATCTATTTCACAGGTCTAACAGAAGCTGATGTTCGTCTTCAGCTCGCTGAAAAAGACGATCGAGCAGTTGTCAATGGGCGCCTTCGGCTGTATGATGTCACGCCGGCCACAATGTTACTGAAACTCTTGGAGATTGAGGAGCTCTAGTACGTAGACTTGCTTTATTGCCAAACTCTCTATTCAATCTCTTTTAGACAAAAATTCAAACAGAGGTACGGCCGTACCGCGGCTGGCGCTATGGAATGGACAGCAAATCAGAATGCAGAAGTAGTAGAGAAGAGGTCAACAATCTGACGACATCTTGCAGCTGTGCATGAGATACAGGCGATCTATATACCCTGTGCAGCACAGTTCATCGCGCGATACATCCAGCTACATCCGAACACCCAGGATCGTCCCGAAGATCACCCACTCACTCTACCAAGCTCGCTGTCATCGGAGGAGCGCGCGCAGTGTGCCATAGACCTTTCAATGGTCGAGGAATGGCTTTGCGATGCACAACTGCATGACAGCTTAGACAAACTACGCGTCCACCTCCACATACGCAGTCACTGTAATGCATCAAAGACATTTGACACATTGACATGAATAAATAAATAAATAAAAAAGCAGACAAAAAGGACAACCACTTTTATGTTTCAGGAGGACCGACTGGGTTCGAACCAGTCACTCCCTGTGTCCAACACACCAGGGTGTGTTACCAACTACACCACCGGTCCCTTGAAACAACAGATAGAGATCAGAAAGTGATGCATCCAAAAAGCTGATCAAGATAGGCACACAATAGACATTTGATCAAAATAAACTGGCACGAACAAGAATTGAATGCAAGACTTACACTCGATGACAGTGCATATACTGAAGTTCTAGGCTCACAAGCAGTCTGGAAACAGCTAGACTAAGTCCAGACTCAAGTCAGTAGAAAAGGCTCTACGCATTTACGAAATACCAAATATATTTCCACAGCGATAAATTAAATATCAACTAATAAACTGGAGTCCTGGGACAATCTAGCCTGACTAGAAGAAAGACTAGGCCTTCTGGCAGCATTACAAATCACCCCACAACTTTGTAAACCCCACACAAAAGTTATAGTGATTTATAATATTCAGTCAAGATATTTTACAATAACTAAACATATCCTCTTCTAATAACCAGTGCTAGAAATCTGGGCAAGACTGGACCAACCTAGGCACTTGAGGAAGAAATGCTATAGGCTAAGCATATAAAATCACATGCCTAATTTGACTTCAGAATATTTAGGATTAATAAAAAATAGTTTGAGCTAAAATTGTTACTCGCTCACGAGACATCTCCAGAATAACATTCAAATAATTGGGGCAAGTCTCAATCCATTGGGGCAACTCCTGAAAAGGTATAAATAGGGCCACCAGATGGACAAAAATCAATTCAGACAGACATTTTTATTTACTTATTCAATCATACACATCATACATCATCCCACATCACAACACTACTGATACATTCACCCCATCACCCAACTCACACTCCAGACTCCTATCATCCACCACTTTTGATACCTCACCAGCACCAATGTGGTGTATATTCAGCACACTCTCATTACTCTCTGAGGCACGAGTCCCTCACAGTAAGCTCCACACAATGATATATGTCGAGTTTATAGAGTAGAATTAGTTTGGTCATCACCTTCGATATCAACAGGACACTCTAAATATGTCTTCACATACTCACTGAGGCAAGAGTCCCTCGTAGTATATTCCATGCCTGTGTAGCCTCTGAAACAGAAGTTAGAGTTAGTTCACGCTTCTTCACTAATATTGAATTTTAGGACACTCTGCACACTTTGAAAGACTTTCTGAAGCACAGCCTTCAAGGTTTATTTCACACTTTAACTAGTATTAGGAATAGAAGTCAGAAGTTTGATTTAGATACTCCCATTAAGCTTTAACTACTTGCAAATCACTGCAACCCCTCTCTTTTACTCTATCTTTAATTGTGCAGACTCTATCACAGACAAGTCCAATTAATTGATAGCAGATCACTCAGAAACAACATCGCTAGCAAACCTAGCAATCAAACCACCTGATCCTTAAGTCTAGCAGCAAGCCTAGTTATCTGATCAGCAGTAGCATTTTATAGGCACTCATAACACAAAAGTTATCAGTCTAGCCTAGCAATAATATTAATGCAGCGCACACATTCTCAGCCTTGAAATAAAATCAAGCACATTTATTAGAGCATCAAGAAGGTTCAATAGACAACCACAACACTCTGCTCATTACCAGACATCAAGCCCATAACACTATCAATGATTAAATTTACAAATCCACTCTAGTATCGCAAATATCGTAATTGCTTCACTAGACTTGGACATCTGCTCTCAGCACTAGCAGACCAATCTACCACACTACCAGAGCTCCTAAAGACTCAACCATATACCACACATCCTATTGAGCACAGCTCTAGGATTATTTTTTACTAGTATCCTTTAGGAATCTACATTGACTTACAAAACTGTTTCAATGTTTGCAACACTTGGAATGTTTAATGTGTAGCATGGGAATAGTTAGGCCAAATATGGTAAATGTAAATATAAATCGTAGCCTAGGTTATGGGCTATCTTTTGGTTTAACATTTGCCATATTTGGACTAGTGGTTCCTGAGATATGAATTTATTTTGTAAAAGAATGCATTGAAACAGTTTTGATCATTACAGTTTTTTAAAAAAGATTGCTTTGTACGAAAGGATGGAGTTGACTAAAATTTATACAAATATTTTTGTGGTTTACTATACATGTATACAATGTGTAAATAAATTTGTATGAAGATAGCATTGTTTAAACATTCACAAATACAGTTTAATGTTTATTTTCAAAAGTAAGCAAAAATGATTCAACAACACTATTTGAAACATGTTTTAAGCATTCAAAAAACATAAAGCATACTTGATTAACATATTGCTAGTGTTTGTATATCAGATACTACAGTTTAACATATCTTATACACTAGTTTTATTAGATTTGAATATAAATTTATAGAATTATTTGAAAATAAAATCTATAC
>JANHOG010000606.1:0-13833 GCA_027627325.1 Phlebia brevispora
GCCACCAAGAATCCGGACCAACTCCCGGACGAATGCTTCGACCTGGAAAGAACCGGCCAATGTGTCCTCCGTACTGATGCTCAACAGCTCACTCAGCTCCTGCAACGTGAGAAGACGGGTTGTCGGATCGGCCGTGCGCTTGATGTTGTTGAGCATAGTTTTCAGTCGGCTGGATAGGCCCATCATGTACGAGCCCAAGTGGCGATAGTCACCAAAGATCGAGAGTGGTGCGGAGTCATCTGCAAGGCTACCTCTCCCGCCATCGTCCGGTCTTCCCATGTCGTCCTCTTCATCCTCATCCTCGTCCGTACCGCCACCGTCTTCGCGGTCCTCGTCATCTATCACATGGTCTTCGTCATCATGGTGCTTCTCGGCGCCCTCTTCCATATCCTCGTGCATACAATCGGTAGCATCCAACATCTCGACATCTTCGTCATCATGCCTTGAGGTGCTTGGGATCGGTGGAGGAATCGCTTTACGACTAGCACTGACAGCCTTGCCCTTGGCAGGAGTGGATCTATGATTCGTCAGCTCCCGCAGTTACGACAGCGTAGGAAAAGAGAGCAATACCTAGGCTTCTTTGGCATGTCGTTCGGGGTTGTCGTGTCTCTGGACCTAAGAGAGTAGCTATTTGTAGTGCGTGTGCGTTTCACGGGGGCTGATATGGATGTAATGGTTTCTTCTTCCGAGTTGTCTTCAGGGACGGCACGCTTCTTACCCTTGAGGTCTTTCGTAGGTTCGTTGATTGTGAGTGGGGCAGACACCGAGTATGTGGTACGTCTTGCTCTAAATCCGCAAGACTGTCAATAACCGTATTGGGCCACAAGCCGAGCGCGTGTACGCACCTCTTGCCTGCTCGGGAAGATTCCTCCGCAACTTCTTTCCCTTTACCTTTGCTGCTTGTAGATTCGCGAGAACGCTTGGAGGAAGACGAGGAGCTAGATTGCTGGTCTGTCGGTACGCGCTCTTTCTCCTTCTCTTTCTGCTTTGCTGCCTTTACTCTGGCACTTGATCGTAATACCTTGGTTTCTAAGCTGGCTGGTGATGAACTAGATGATTCTCCTGAATGCGATGTCGCTTCTTTCTGTTGGGTAGAGTCCATTTAGTGAATTCAGCCGGCCATCGATCCCTCAACACAGAATCGTTGGTGAAGTTGAGAGTGCGAGCAAGTAGATGGTGGCACAAGTTAGGGAGATTTGGTCCGCATGACAGTATGTAGGCTCCGACTTAGCTTACTAACTCCGCTCAGATTGGAATTCGCCAAAGAAGGGAGCGGAACTTGAACTTTCGGTCGCCGCCACATGATGTGGCGTGCTTGCGGCAGTCGCTCTGCTACCACCTGCACCTGAATCTTGTACTTTACGAAGCTACAGCATTTCTATGGAGATACAGCTACATCTAGGTACTTGAAAAGGCAACAAGATACACTATTGCAGATGCTCCCTGATGACCTCCTCTACTGTTTTCACTAGGATGTCGACGATCTGCTCGACCTGCTCTTTTGTAACGTTGTAGGCTGGCGAAAGAAGAATAGCATCGCCTTTGGTGCCATCGAGACTTGCAGTTCCAGCCATGCCCATCACAATAAGGCCATTTTCCAGAGCACGCTGCTGCACTGTAATAGCAAACGATTGTCCCTTTAGGTCAACCTTCGTAGCCCCCGGATCATTAAAGTCAAACTCAATCCCCCACCAGCAACCAGCCCCACGAATATCAAAGGTATACGGGGCGGCCAGAGAGTTTGGCGCCAGTAGACGCTTCCGAAGTAAAGACGATAGGTAAGCACCCTGTTTACGGGCGTTCGCCAGCAAGTCTTCGTTTTGGATGACCTTTTGTACCGCCAGAGAGGCTGCGCAGGCAACTGGATGAGCCTGACAAAAGCCGCATGTGAGAGAGCGTCCTGGTGTGAGTCACTCAACATGGTGGAGTTATACCTGATAGGTATGACCGTGCTTCCAATACCCGGCCGTATCCCGAATCCCATCAGCTACCTTCTTGGAAAGAAGCACCGCTCCGATTGATACATATCTGATGTTCAGTTGTCAGTTCCGCATTGTGAAAATTGGGAAGTTCCTAACCCTCCGCCCAATCCCTTAGCAATAGCTTGCAAGTCTGGAGCGATACCATCGCCGAAGGTCTCCCAGGCGTGTAAAGTCCCAAGTCCTGCATAGTTACTGAGCGAAGCGCAGAAACAAAAGTATAGAAGACTTACGACCCATGCCGCTCATAACTTCGTCGAGAATGAAGAGAGCACCATATTTGTCGCAGACGGACTTCATAGCTTTCAGATATCCTTTCGGAGGGGGCACAACGCCAGAAGTGGCGCCGACAACAGTTTCAGCCACGACTGAAAGGCACTCTTAGATACGACTCGGATGAGTAAAGTGGCAGGGCGTACATCCAATCACAGTATCAGGTCCGAGCTCTAGGAACTTGTCTTCAAGCTCTTGTCTGAGCCTCTCAACGTACTGCTCCTCGGTCTCGTCCGACTTTTGGAACCGCTTGGCATAAGCGGGGGAGACATGGTGGAACACTTCGTGATTGAGAATAGCTTCATACGGTGCCCGACGAGCAGGGTTTGATGCAAGAGACAGGGTGCCCACGGTATTTCCGTGGAAAGACAGCTGACGGGCAATGAAGTTCTTGCGCTGAGGCTGTTTCGTCTCCCAGAAATACTGCAGAAGTGATCAGCGAAACGTCTAGATGATAGCGCACGAGAACCCCACTTGTCTTCCAAGCTTTAAGACAGCTTCCATAGCCTCAGAGCCTGAACATCAGCACCAGCATCAAGCCATCAGTTCAATGCGGCTTCGAGGGAATGACGCCATGACTCACCTCCAGACACAAAGCCACATAGCTCGAAGGCATTGTTGCCGGTGCTCACGAGATATTTGGCGAGCTCTTCGGCGGGCTGGTTCGAGAGCTGCATATTGTACACATCTGAAACGGCGTGAGCTATAATTTATCATCAATGGCGTGTATAGCCAACGTACATGACACTTTGTCCACCTGATCCTTGATCGCTTTGACGACCTCTGGATGCCCATTGCCAATGCAAGCAACAGCAGCGCCGCCAACGGAGTCCAAAAGAACTTGCCCATTTTCCAATGTAATGTAGGAACCCTCAGCAGACACCGCTACAGGTGGCTTCCATGGCGTCCGATGCAAGATCGACGTCGGTTTCAGGGGCGCAGCAGACTCTGTAGATTTGGCGTCGATGAGTGCAGGAGACATGGTGCGACGCGCGTGGAGACTTGCCTAACGAGCATTACACATCTTATATGTCTTCGCAGTTATCGCGGAGTCCTCGTGTTCGTCGTTCAGGATGACTCGCATTGCGAACCTCCCTCAGGGTACCATCTGACTTTAGATACGAGAGTTCCCGGGGTTCCGAACGCAGTATCAGCGCTTTGGCACGCGAGACGCAATATAAGTTTCATTTAGGGGCGATTTCTGCAAAGCCACACGGGCATAGTACAATCCTACACAGAGCTTTGAGGATGTTGGGAAGGAAGTGAACTGAGTTTCCAAGAAACTCTTGTTGTGACAATTTGACAGATGATCCTGTCAATCGCATGCAATCACTGGCGATCCCATATCGCGAAGAGTTTCGAAGGACATCCCGACTTTGTATGCTGTCGTAGAGAATGACTACTACAGGTCAGCTGGTGCTGGAGAGAAGAGTACTGGATAGCTAATCGGGTCAGCCCCGTTAATCTGGTTCGAATGGCTCTTGAGCGGATGAGCGGGCCTCCGTGATAGCCTGTCGAAGGCTTGGCTATCGCGACGTTCCCAATATGCAACCCACGCACTGCGATATCAATGAAAATCAGGGGTTTTGCAATGGACGATAAGTGCCGGATATTTAAAATGCAGCCAACATTGGTGATACCTGTGAATAGCTTAACTCGAGCCTCGAGGCCGAGTGCTTCCTCTTATCTTCTGTTCTCGCGTTTGTAGACATGCTCTGACTTTCGTTGTAACTCGCCGTGTCCAAAGGCACAGATCGACAATGCGTACGAAGCGCGAAACTCAGTGCGAGCGTGCGAAGCTTGAGAAGAGCACGGAAAATGATATATGCCCTGCACACCGGTGCCAGTGCCTCAAGATCCTTGTCTGAAGTAGCAAGCCGTGGCAATTTGGGCAGACTTTTACAAGAGACCCAAGGCTTCGATAAAGACCTATCAGCATCTTACAACAGCATATTCCGTACAACACAAGAGCTGTCCACTCGGGTCGATAGAGTCGATGGTCGAAAGTTAACTTAAGTGCTGGTGCGGTGGTATTGACCTTGCAACCCTTCGTCGTTGTCCAATAGAAAAGTCTGTTATACATGAAGAAACACCAATACACCAATTCTGTTGACTGAGCGGAGAGAAAATTCTGGCTGGAATCTGGAGAAACTTGACTTTACGAATTTCACCTGCGCGATGGCACATATGCCATGCGAAAACGCAGGAAGACATAAGGGCAGGACCGCTCCATGAAGTCGAAACAAATATGAAGCGTTCAGATATCGTTCCCACTTTCCCATTCTCGCAGAATCACATCCGCCTCGGAAGCTTCGGCTGCGATGATCTTCCCCACGTCGGCACTACGAAGGCGCAGGTGGAATTCAAAGTGCAAGGGGATGCGAGAGAGGCCCGTTGTCGAAAAAGCATCCGGATCTGGCAGAGTCTCTTTGCCATGGACGTCTCTTTGAGGCGATATGTCAAACGCCCAGAGAATTCTACGAGCATAGTATAGTCAGGCGGCGTAAATGAGCCACAGAAATGGTACGCGCCTCGCCATGAGAATGAAAAGTGACTGCAAAGCAACGTGCATACCAGGGCAAAGCCGCCTCCCGAAGCCGAATGGAAGAGTGAATTCCTTGAAATGCGGGTCAGTTGTGTCAAGGAAACGTTCCGGTCTGAATGTTTCTGGATCCGGAAAGAGCTCAGGGTCCTGCATCATTGTGCTGGATATAAAACGATCAATCAGAATGCTGAAGGACAATGATGAGCAACTCACTAAAGGTTTCCGAAGATGATAGCGCCCTTCGGAATGTGATATTGCTCGTACTCATCGTCGCGACTCACACAATGGGGCACAGCAGAGGGGACAACAGGCCGCCATCTAAAAAATGAGCAACATGAGCTATAACTCTTCGAAATGAATCGAAGCAGCTGTCTTCACCTCTGTACTTCTTTGATGAATGCACGGATATATGGAAGAGAGTCCATATCTTCGAATTTGGGGAGGCGATCACGCCCTACGACTCTGTCAATTTCTTCTCGAGCCTTCCGCGCGGCATCTGGGAACCGCATGATAGCGACTAGACAACACGAAAATGTCAGGATACCTGATACTTCGCCACGATTTCTGGCATAACGCACCCAAGAACACCTCCATTGTCGCGACAGTCTGTGAAGGCGGACGTGAGAATGGTTCGAACATGAATCAGACTAGGTTGTTACCGTATCGATGCCGGCGCCGAACGCAGCAGATACCGCATAGGCAAGTTCAAGTTCTGTTAGTCCATGCGACTCGGGCGAGCTTAGGCATCGCGAAGACATGCAGTCCTTCATGGTACCAGCGTCCATCCTAGCCTTCACGTCTCGGAGAAGTGAAGTGTATAACTTAGTGTCTTTAGCTTTGATGCCTTCGGCCTCTCGTCGGAACCATTGTAAACGCCGCTATCGGATCTCCGTATCAGCTGCTGTCATCAGAGTTCGTGACCAGATCGACCTACAGGGAGCCAGAGAAGAGCTGGCAACTAGAGACTATAGTGAGTGAAGCACAAAGTGGTGATAGAACGAGACATACTAGTTCAACGATGTATTGTCCCGGAATACCAGCTTTCTGAAAAGCTAGGGCCAAATGTTTAGAGGGCATGCGGATGAAGCGAATGAGCAAGGATAATACCTGACATAGATGCAAGGTTTTCTTTAACAATATTGTTATCAAGGGTCACCGCCCTTCTCCCATAGACGATAGAGAGTACAACCGATGCTGCAAAGCTAAAAGAAGGTTACGTCTAAGTCGAACGTGAATGGTTGCTATACCTCACCGTTGAAAGAGGGTATCATGCCTCGTAGGCGTCTCCATGAGACTTCGGAGGACTATTGCGGACTCCAGTGCCTGATACTGACGGTACGAAAGAGACGCGGTACTACTCATTCCGATGTTTTGTATCTTCGCGAGGATTGATCGGTTAGCGCGCATGTATGGCGGCTATGATCTTACCTTGCGCCAGGTCTTCCATTGCTTACCGTACGACATGGAGACGCCTCGCATTTTCCCCGAAAGGATGTCATGTCTAGCTGGGTATGAGCAACATCCATCACGAAGAGTGGAAAGGACCTACGCCATGATCAAGCGAGGACGGTTCGAATAAATCTCTCCACGTTTTTCAAGCAAATCCCAGGCAACCTTCGCTTTTCCAATCACTGCCGCAATACATAATGCATGCCAATGAGGTCTTCACGTTCCAAGTAGAATGGTATGATAACCTACGTATCACGGGGACGGGGCCCATGAAGAACGAGCATATCGGACCTACAGTAGGAAGATTAGCCAAAGGAAGCAATGTATTAGAATGGTTTTACCAAATTGCTTCAACAGCAAGTCATAAGATAACCAAGGTCCCCGCGGGTCCCTTGGAATAGGCAAACCAAGACTGAGGAGCCAGTGGCTCTTGCGAGGCCCAGGAGGCAAACGAGAGGCTCTTGCTCTGATAATCCATGCATACACGATGCCGGACAGTAAACAGGCAGATATGAGGAGAAGGTGGACGGAAAACATCGTCTGTGTGAGACCACAAGATGTGTGTACTTCGAACAATAATTCAGCCAGCCAGAGTTAAGAGGATGCCTTTGAGATCATGATGCGTGATACATGATGTTTGTGACTCCAGATTTCTGCGTCAAAGGGGATATCATCCGGCCAAATAGACTGCGAGATTCGAGGAAGACGAGGGATGATGTTGCCACGGGTTGGATGTTCGAAGTGCCGCGTACCACGAGTAACTGATGCACTGAAGGTGTTCGAAGTCACGGTCTCGTAACAGCGTTCAGGCTGCGCCGGATCTCTTGCTTCGTCTTCCATTCTTCTGACCTGAATCGCCCAAGGGTACCGGGCGGTGCGATTGTACTAACAGCTCTGAGCTCATCAAAGCCGGTGCCAGACGATCTGAGCGTGAGCAGCAGGTGTCTATCTAGGCTCCGTTTAACTTCCCGCCTGCAGATGATTCGATAATGGCCTGCGGAGTGTTAATTAAACTTCCATATTGCGTAGTAAAACTGGCGGAGTTCTAATGTCTGAAGGCGCCACCGGTATGGCCTGGGGCATTTCCTCGATCGGACACACGCATTTTGTCAACTTTTATGTTCCTTCTTTCCCCTAGGAAATCGTGCGGTAAGATGCGCATCGAAACCTGAGAAAGCTGTAGATCGGTGTGTCTGTCCTTTATTGTGTTGTGTGCACATGGGCGTGATTGATACAAGTCTTTGGTACAATGATTGTATTCCGGTAGTTGCCATCATAAATTCTACGTGAGTATTCCGTATTCCTGTCCACACAGCTCCCTACCTTCCATGGTCTTGAGGCGCCTCGGCATCTCCGTGAGCATAATAGTAATTAGATGTATACGGCGAATACCATACAATTGACTTAACATTTTGGCGTAATAGGCTGTCCACTCCGTCTTCTCCATCTGTTCACCATCCTGATACGAACACCTTCCGGTAGCTGGTGATATGCGGGCTTTCTTCCAGCTCAATCACTCTCAGAATTAGAAGCTGCGAACAGTACGCACATACGTATGGTGCGCTTCCTATTTGCGTAGCAACTGTCTTCTCGTCTGGGCTGTGTCGGCTTGCGCCACCGCCACGACCATCTGGAGCCCACACAAGCGTCCATCCCCGCTCCCACAAGCGCGGACACCCTCGGATCTTTCCCTGGACTACATTGATGTTTTGTCAATGTCTTTAGAGGAGCGTTTCTCGTTCCACCCAGCAACCTCCATTCAGGTTCTTGCGCGCCGCAGTCGGGGGAAAACTTTAATTGCAATGGTGCGATTGGGCACTACTCAAGTCTGGCAACATGCGTCACTATTTGGAGTTGCCTAGGTAGGAGTTCTGATCCTGATACACGTATATGAGGACGCTGATGACTTTCCGGGGCTTACGGGCCCCTGAATCACCGTTCAGAAGATGAGGTGGGCGGTACCGGTCGTCTTGATACCAAAGGTGGCGCCCTCGACCCCGCTATGATGCTACTTTGACCAAAAGGCAACAGGCCGCGACCTCTGCGGTTTGATTTTGAGTCAGCAGATGCAGTGCTTTGTTGGAAGCGCTGCGATCAGCAAGAGACGAATTACATCTGGTTCGATGTAGTCTTCTCTGCATGACGATTCTGAATCTGGACAGGAAGTCCCAGAGCCTTTTGACTTGTGAGGAGTCGTATCTTTACGCACGGAAATAGACCCATGGGACCCACGCACAGCCCACTCCCGTTGACACCGCCCGTGGCATCAGGTCTTCGTGCGTATCACAAGGAACGAATGTAGTGAATCTGCGTTCTGGGAGATGAGTCACATATCGCTCCAATTCAAACATATCAGTCCTCGCCAGAGTGTACTATAGATATGGCCATATTCGCCGCGGCCGTGCTTACCTGAAGTTTCTACGCCCAGCTTTCGATCTCAAACATACCAGATTTTGCGACTATGGGACATCGAGCCGCCGCCTCTCGCGCTGGTGATTCCGCTCCCCACTCCAAGCCTACGAGCGATTTGTCGGAGTTTACGCCGATGTCATGGTGCGTATCGGCTAATAAGCAACTGCTATAACGGTGACATTGAGGACCGATTGACGATTCTCTATAGGACTCTGAATGAGATCCGAGCAGCAATTCCTGCTCACCTCTTCACTCGTGACACCCGAAGAGGTTTAACCTACCTCGCTAGGGATATTGTGATGGCTGCCATCGCTTTTGCGCTTGCGCGATGTATCGACCCACTTTGCGCTACTCTTCGTATTGCCAACGCCTTCGGCGCACCCCTCGCTGAGACACTGCGCATATCACTTTGGGCTGTTTAGTGAGGCATCGGTGTTTCACTCCTGTCCTAGGCGATTATCCTGACTTCACCATAGTTGGTGGTTCCAGGGTCTCATTCTCACTGGTATTTGGGTCATTGGCCATGAGGTCAGTCCAAGGCATTACACTGCCGAATAATGAGCTGAAAGTGTCCGCACAGTGCGGACATGGGGCGTTCTCGGCTAACAAGGTGGTCTGTAACGTGATCGGTTTTGTTAGTTGCTCGATATCTCCTGTCATCTAGCTCCCTGTGCTAATGTTCATGATGTTGTGCAGATCACTCACACTTTTCTTTGGACACCATATTTCAGCTGGAAGATCGGGCACCATCGTCATCACCGCAATCATGCTTCAATGGAGCGGGACGAGGTCTATGTACCCAAGACCAGGGAGGACCTTGGAATTCCCGAAGAGCGCGCTGGCATCAAGATCGACTACGACGAATATTTCGGCGACACACCCATTTACACTCTGTTTATGCTAGTCATGCAGCAGCTTTTGGCATATCCTGCTTATCTCCGTAAGCTACTTCTCTTGCTGTAGTCACTATACTCGGCTGACCGTTTCATTTTCATAGTATTTAACGTCTCTGGCCAGAAGAACTACCCAGCATGGACGAACCATTTTAATCGTAGGTCATCGTTCACCACTGAACATATTGGACAATCCGCTAACATTATGCTCAGCAAATTCTATTCTTTTCACAAAGTCCCAGAGGAACGCCGTACTCCTGTCCAACTTAGGCATAGCGGCCATGATCTTCCTCGTCAAGCGGGCCTGCACGCTCTGGGGCACCGTCGCCGTGATCAAATATTACGGGATTCCTTGGCTCTGTGTCACGCACTGGTATGTGCTCTGCCTCGCCGGAGACGCCTCGAGGCTGATGAGCACTGCGTCCTACAGGTTCATCATGATTACCTACCTGCATCACACGGCTCCCAATCTCCCGCACTATCGCGATGGCGCCTGGAATTTCCAGCGCGGGGCGGCGTCGACGGTCGATCGCGACTTCCTTGGTTGGATGGGCCGCTTCTTCCTGCACGACGTCGCGCATTTCCACGTTGTACATCATTTCTTTCCCAAGATGCCGTTCTGTACGTGCTCTCTAAACTACATTGATTCGGCAAACCCAGCTGATTCCTGTCTGTGACCAACAGATCATGGCGAGGAGGCCACACAGCACTTGCGGCGGTTCATTGGCGAACACTATCACTTCTCCGATGAACCCGCGTTCCAGGCGCTCTGGGAGAGCTATAACGAGTGCCAATTTGTTGAGAACACCGGTACGTTGCTCTCGGGCTGGTGTCTGACGCAATCTCACAGTTGTGTAGGCAAGATATTGTTCTACCGTAACAAGAAAGGAAAAGCATGCATGCACGCCGCAGAGGTGTTATAATCCCATAGTCCATCCAAATTGGTGCGCTCCGATCCCCTCGGCTCAGTTGATCCAGAGCGTTTGTGCTTCTTCAGATGCACCGAAAGTGTAGATTATCTATCATGCGTTGTATAACGTGCAAAATTCCATGGATCGTGCAAAGCGTGGTTCCACAGGGCGCGATCGATTTATTACCCTGTTGGCCTGAATCACGACGTCAACTTCAATGTACACGATAGTCCCGCAACGATAATACATGATGTACGTACCGAGACCTCCTGTCAACGCAGTTCAAGTACTACAGCTTAGCCTGCGCCCTGTGATGGAAAAAGGGCAGCGCCCCTTCCGACAGCGACGCAATCGGAGAGACGATATGCGTTCCAGAGACGAGCAGCTGTCCCGTTTCCTTGTTGTATATCTGCAAACACAAACCCCGTTAGCTCCACGCAGAAATCGAAGAAGCAAAGGGCCTACATCAGAAATCGCGGACTCCACACGCTTACCGACTGAGAGCGTAGTGCTCACAACGCGCAGCGTTTGGCCGCTACATGTTAGGTTTCAGGCGTGATGGGTGATGGCGGCTCACACAAAGACGAACTTACACAGTGGCGGCGGCGTGCCAGACGACATTCATGGAGTTTGAGTAGCCTAGAATTGGGTCTCCAGTTACAGTTGCCAACGCGTCGAGCGCAGAAATCGAGCCGCTGTGGCGGTGTGTTAGTCAAGTAGTTGAACCGACTGAGTGAGGCACATACACATCTATGAAGAGCGTAGCGCATGGTCCCGCAAGAAGGCCCGGCGAATTCACCATCCCTGAGTTAAAATAGGGATGTCAAAAAAATATTCCAGGCACCCCGGGTGCCACATAGATGTGGAAAATGAGGACGTGAGCGTGCTCGAAGGACCTCATCTCCCGCCACAGTCGCCTAAATTGGGCAAGCGTTGGCTATAATAGGTAAGTCACGTGGATGATATTCATCAAGCGCCGGCTCAGGCGAGCGTGTCCCCAACCCTACTAGTACGGGCCGCGGTACACATCGAGCACAAGCTGAATCACGACTCACGCTTTGTTACAGTGACCTCAAAGACGGTCTGGCCCTCGAGGATTCCGAAAGATGCTTTATTGGTCTTCCACGCACTCTTGCGCTCATCTGTCCACTCCTCGCCGTCGCGCGCGTTCGGGCCCTTCTCTCTGACCCAAATCTCCGTAAGCCGGAGAAGGCGCGCCTCCTCGTATGCAAAGTGCTTCATCTGCTCGGCGATGACGACGACATTGAGCTTCTTATCGTACGGGGTGAGGTTGCCAGCAACGGGTAGCGGGGTCAATATCAACAGGATCGTACGAGCTGGAGACGGGAGATGGTTCGGGCGCCATGGTGGTCCGTGGTGTGAGATCGTGTTCCGTTCAAGCTTCAAGCTACAGCTTCAAGGCTGTGGCAGGCTTAAACAAGATTAGGAGGCGTCCAAAGAGGTGCCTCGGGCGTGAACTCTCGCTGGTGAGCGCACTTGATTTCGCCTCCGGCGCAGTGTTGGGGAACGGATTCTGATGATGCAGACGCAGAGCCTTCTGGAGTCTAGATATCGCCTCTCACGGTAAACAAAGAGATTGCAACTTACTTGTCAATCCGGATAGATGCGCAGGCCTGAGCACAGTGGCAGGGGTCTCGTAGAAGAATGATTGTGGAGGAGGCCGATATAGCCCATGCGGAAAATGCGCAGGTACTGCGGCAAATGCACGCCACAAAGGCGTTGACGCCCAATTTCCGAGTCGCTCTGCGTATAGAAGGGAACAGACCTAGCTTGATCATCAGATTGACTAACGTGTTGAATTGAATCTATCAAATCATGATTCATTCAGGCGTATCCTGTGAGTACTTACGATTTCGTCCTCTTCAGCACCAGAGGCCTCATCGACAAATCAAACACGAATCCCGTTACTTCCTTGACCGCGTCCCGTCGTCACCGGCGGAGAAGCATGTGTTGCAGCGTGGTATCAGCCGGGTAGGATTCTTTCAATCTAATCACCTTGTGGTCGTGGTTCTCCTCGTTCATTGGCTCGTATTCATTACTTCACAGTTAACTTTATGCTATGCTAGACGACTATCCTCTATGACACTGGATCCGTTTGATCTAGTGTAGTAGCCCCAAAAGTCACCCTCATCGTCCCAGAAATGGCGCAGGCTGTTCAACTTCCAGCACCCGAAGACAGCTCCAGCTCAGAAAAGGGCTCGCTGCCTGTGTTAGACCCTGAGGCAAATGCGCCTATAGAAGACATCATTGACAAATGTCCAGACGGCGGGCTCAAGGCGTGGCTTGTCGTTCTGGGGGTAAATTGATGCATTTCTTTGTTGAGCACTGTTAACACGTAGCTGCAGCTATCTGTGGGCTCTTGCACCTCCTTTGGCCTCGTGCAAGCGTGGGGAGTACGTGCATTCTAAGACTTATCGGCCCTCTCGCAGTAACAAAATCTACAGGTATTCCAAGCGTACTACGCTGAATCCTTGCTTTCAAATACGTCACCCTCCAATATGTACGTCTTTCCAAATCACGAAATGGTTTTTAGTTCAGGACCTCACTTCATGTCAGTGCTTGGATAGGTTCGATACAGGTGCGCATTTTAGCTGCTTCACATGACATAATACACTCTAACTGCTTGCACAGTATTCCTTTGGCTTCATGCCAGGGATCTTCTTCGGACGCCTATTTGACATGGGTTACCTCCGCCTCCCCATGCTCTTCGCCTCCGCACTGCTAGTGGTCGCAACGATCGTCACGGGGCAATGCAAGGAGTACTGGCAGTTTCTCCTTTGCCAAGGCGTCGCCACCGGTGTGCGTCGGTCCGTGTACGTATCAGCCCACTGAGCTCACATTCGCAATAGATTGCCAGTGGGATTCTCTTCACTGCGATTGTAGGTACATACGCACACTGGTTCGACAAGCGCCTTGGCCTCGCGTATGCTGTGGGGAGCTTTGGCTCGTCCGTGGGCGGGATGCTCTTTCCGATTATTATCAGGAACTTGCTGCAACATCAAAGGTGGTCTTACCCTTGGAGATCATCTGTTTCTGATTCCTGACAATCTATTCAGTTTTGCATGGACCATGCGCATCACGGGATTCATCGTCTTTGGGTTTCTGGCGATCTGTAACCTCGTATGTTTCGTCTCATTCGGTGTAAGGCCATCCTGATCTCACGTTGAGCAGACCATCGCCCGTAGGCTCCCACCGAAAAATCACCAGGGACCCTTCTTTCGCCTTGGAGAGTTCAGGTCTCCCGCATACTGCGCGTACACCTTCGCAGCGCTCGTTGAATTCCTCGGCCTGTACACAGTACGCCGCTCCACTGTCATCCGTACACCCGACACTAACGGCTGACTGCAGCT
>JANHOG010000607.1:0-13820 GCA_027627325.1 Phlebia brevispora
GCCTTCTCCGCCTCTTGGTGCAGCATTCCTCCACCAGAACAACCCAGATGATTACCTGCATGCAAGGAAAAGGCTGAAGAAGGCTGTTTTGGAGTGTTACAGGTTGGTATTCTCTATTCTGCGTGTAAAGTCCCGATTAAAATATACAGTGCAGGGGCCTCGAAGTTCTTGAAAACTACAGGGTAGGCGCATGCGTCGGCAGAGTATCAGGACAGTTATTTGATTGATATGTGTTTCTTGCAGACCTTGAACATAATTGGTTTCAGGAAGGCTCTAAAGAAGTTCGAGAAACATACAAAGGCACGTTTCCTCCTTTATCATAACTTGTATGCTCATTTCACCAGATCCCAGCCCAACAAGCCTACTTTGTAGAGAGAATTGAACCAACAGCATTTTCTTCTGGAGCAACAGTCCAGTCCATGCTGAACGAATTAGAAAGACTCTACGCGGCACGTTTCGGTATGTTTTATGCTTTAGTCTCACATTTGTCGGTTTTCTTCGGTATAACATTGTTCGACAGCCCATGGGGATCAGAAAGCTGCGAAGAACCGTCTTCGAGGCCAGACGCAAGACAAGACACATCATTTCAGTACTTTTCGTACAGGCATGCTACTTGGTCTAGCATTGCCAGCCTTTATAGATGGAATATACCTTAGTAAGTTACACCTTATTTAAAAGTAAGAATATCTTACTCACGTTGCGCTTCACAGGCTTTCTACCTCATACCCGAGACGAGCTACCTGGCTACGATGGCCTGTTGTTCGTATACGGAATACTATTCACTCCCGTTCTCTTTTCAATTCTGGTTGGTATCAACATTCTTGTCTGGTCGAGAACACGGATAAATTATGTCTTCATCTTCGGTAAGCATCGCCTAGCTTCTCACATGAGGTCATGCTCGAAGACTTGTAACAGAGTTGGATGTGAAAACAAAACTCGATCACAGAGAGTACTTCGAGGTAAATGCGACTTGCTCCTGTCGTGCCGGTTGCTCACTACCTCGACAGATACCTGCGCTATTGCTCTCCACGCTGTGTTATGCATTCTGGCTGTCTTTCTCACGTATTGGACTTCCACACTTTAATCCAGTCCTGTGGCCTCTGATCTGGATTCTTTTTGCTGCGGTCATCATGTTTGACCCTCTCCCGGTGCTGTTCAAAACCTCGCGATGGTGGCTCATCAGGAATACCTCCCGTTTGCTAACATCTGGCATGCACCGTGTTGAGGTATGTCTACTCATTGAATTGCGTCGGTGCTCTGAGCGTTGATGTATGTGACTACGCCTAGTTCGCGGACTTCTGGATGGGGTTCGTAGTTTCCGCAATTACTTGTGACACTTTTCTAACGTTGCGTTTACAGTGATCAATTCTGTAGCCTGGTCTTTTCTCTATCGAACATATACTTCTTGGTTTGCAGCTATACTCACAGCTTCGACAAGGAGTGGCAGCGATGCAACACCAATTCGGGAAGAGCGTGGGGCGTACCCTTTGTACTAGCCATTATACCCTTCGTTGTGCGTCTAGTGCAGAGCGTGAAGCGGTGGGTCGATTCAAGACTAGTAACTCATCTGATCAACGTGCGCCCTTTCCCATAAGGCCGGTGTCCTATCTGATCTTCGTGGTAGGGCGGAAAATACGGCACTGGTATCATCTACTATTTGTGCTATTATATATGGAGACATCAAGGTCTATTGTTCTATTTATTGAAGATAGCTGGTTGCTCATAAACCCTTTGCAGGTGCGGGAAGGGGCGCGAGTTTCGCGGTCTGGTGCATCTTTGGAACGATCTATGCTTTGTATGCGTCTGCTTGGGTAAGATCCTTCATGTTTTAACCGCTCTCCAATTGTAATAACTGACGCCGATGTTCAATCACCCTAGGACCTCCTCATGGATTGGTCAGTCTTGCGTCCACATGCACATCATCCTTTCCTGCGAAATGAGTTGTTGTATACCGGATTCATCCCGGTACGTGTCTACGAAATTGTCTCGACATGCTCACCGACCTATGTCGGCAGTTATATTACTTTGCTATTGTGAGTCGATCACTCTGAGACTGTCTCCCTCATTTAGAGATCGCTGTATAGGTCACGAACGTTCTCATCCGATTCATATGGGTATTCTACATCCCCGAGCATGGACCGAGTATCATGCTGCGCACTTGGATCGCTGCAATGTTAGAAATGCTACGGCGCGTACAATGGAACTTCAGTAAGCATCTTCTGTCATACCATCAGTTCAGAACTCGCTGATGTGGCTACGTTGAACAGTCCGATTGGAGAACGAGCATGTCGGTAACATGGATCAATACCGCGTAACACGCGAAGTACCTTTACCATATTCATTCGACGACGCCGGCCACGACAGCGATGGTGATGAGGACGACGAGCGTAAGAGTATCTCCAGCTGGAAGAAACGGAAGGCCAAACAACCGATGCGCAGTGTTCAGAATGAAGGCGAGAGCACCGCTAGGGACGAGCTGAACGTCGCACAATCAAGGGACTGAGTCCAATCCAATATGGGTATTCATTAATATGCTGTCACCTCGGTAATACTTCACATTCTTGTCAATGTACATCAGTAGCCACTATCAACCCTGGATTTCTCACTCACAATTCACCTCATCGTCGTTGCAATATGTTCCAGTTCTCTGGCTATGAGAGAGTTTGGGCAGCGCTTGATCAGGTCTCTGTCATCGTAGGTCAAAATACGCGCGGAGACAAGCACTAAAATGAACTTACTCTATTTTTGCCTTATCGCCTCGATCTTTACACTCTTTGCCTGCCATTCTCCACTCCCCGCATAGCACATAAAGCTCGATGCGCTTATTGGCGTCGCACCGCGCAACGTAGGACACGGCCTCTTTCTGATGCCCCTTCTCTACGAGGTGGTTGACGAACGCCTGATAACCTATCGGACTTCGTCTGGACCGGGCAAACGCATCCAATCCTTCGAAATCGTGGATCTCGGTAAGCGCATGGAGCTTAACATACCAGAACCTGAGGAAGTACGGCTCATATCAGCATCAAAAAAGAGAAAGCAATTTACGACTAACCGCTTGTCCGGGACCTTGAATTCAGATTTGACCTTGTCCGCCCGTTTCGACATCCCATTTATCAGACAAGCCCTAATAGTTTCGTTCACACTTAACCCGAAGAAGTTGACTTTGCCGTCAGCCTCCTTCTCTAGCTGTTGCTGGAGTGTAAGCAGCCGGCTACTCTCGTCCATCATCTGGATCGCCACACTTAGTAGTCGCCAAAGCTTATGAACAAACTTCAGGTACCTTAGCCTCGAATGTACGCTCCTTGTCCTCGGAGAAGAATTTCTGAGCAGCTTTGATAGCTGTGATCTTAGATGTGGGGTCCTGCGGTGCACGATGTTCATCGTAATATCCGGCCAGTAGTGTGTGAGCTGACTCACCTGCATCGTAGCAGCCTCAGTCAACGACAGAACGGCGCTGTCAACCCGGCGGTCGTCTGAGTAGTAGAAATCCCGTAGCATTTCTCGGTTCTGCTCTCGCGCGTACACCTGTAACAACCGGCTGGCTAGAGCGAGACTTGGTCCACCTTCCTCTATGAGACGGAAGAAAGCACCCAGAGCCAGTCTCTTTTGTAGATGCAGCAGTACGTGGTACACTATGAGAAACTCATAGTCAGTTTACAAAAAAACACGACAGCTTTGTAGAGCATACCCAGGTCAGTGTCCCCACTTTCAACGGCCTTCGTCAACGCCAAACGGTCTTGTTTCATATTGAGAAGTAATGGCACTTGATCAGAGGCCCGTGGTTCATGGTCGAGTAACTAAGAGTATGAATTGTAGAAAGCTGGAAGGGCAAGCTGAGACTAAGGGCAACATACCCTTGTGGCCAGGTCCGTTCTACCTACTTCCCAGGCCTTCTTGGCGATTTCTGCGTAACTGACGTCTGCTCCTCCTATCTGTGCAAATTTCTGCACAATCGCATCACAAATAACCCGATCGTCCAGTCCCGATTCGGCAGAAGTCGAAGTAGGGCGTGATTGCAGGATTTTTGCACACGCCCAATGTTTTAGGACTGCAGATGGAGGTAAGTGGAGGAAGGACGATATCCGGAGAGCCAGAAGATGCAGATTTCGAGCAGTCAACCGGCCTATGAGCTGTGCGGGGGAAAGTTTAATGTATCTAGAGGATGTTAGGAACAGCTTCCTTGCACGGAACCAGTCCACTCACTCGGCGTAGGTGATTGGTATACCAATTTCGAAGAATCGTACCGCGTTCAGTACTTTCAGCGCCTGCCCCATATTGACAAAGTCTGTCGGATCGTACAGATCTAGGAAAGCCTTCCCGAACTTGGCTGCCTATTGCCGATTCAGAGGTTAATCCTGACCGTCTTGAAAGATCCACCCACATTGAGTAAACGCCGCTGCCAATAGGGCTCCCATTCCCTGCCGGCAGCATCAACACATTCATCGACGGCAGCCGCTAATTCAGGTTTAATTGACCGGATGCTCTCATCTGCCTTAGGTGACCGTCTTGAGAACTGTTCCCACGCATCATATAGAATGGCCGAAGCCGAAGTGGAGCCAGGACGGAAGACGGATACTGTAGATGCTGTCGTGCAAGATCAATAAACCAATCGATATGACTTGTAGGTGAAATCATACCTGGCACTTTCTGTATGAAATCGCAGGATTCCGGCCCAACTACGCGTACGCCATCTGTCTCAGTTATGGCAAACGTTGGTCCTGAATAGAAATACCTTGAGGACATGGTGAGGTCATCATAAACGTATAGCATTAGATATATAATGCAGATAGTCCTCACTGCAGAGTGTCACCGAATGGACCGACCACTACAACCGTGGATTCCCATGTTACCAGAACGGCGTCGTTTCCACACCAGACAACCTGGCGTACGTCACCTACCACGCCGGGAACTGCATTGGTGTCGTATTCTGCCAGACTTCGTTGGAAATCTGTCGACACGACCCACAAAGTTCCTGAGAGTGTAAGTAACGCTAGTGACTTTCCATTTGGCGACGGGCATAGATGGGAGAAGGGACCTCTGGACAACCGTTGATCTGTGGTTTCCAGGTTGTCTACACTGTATACAGTCGCTTCCACCGACAGTAATACCTCAACATGTCTGGATATTGTTAGATCAGGTGGTATAATGGCCCAGGAATGCGGAGGAATTGGGAGACCTGACCATCCCGGTGAGCGTTGTTCTATGCAACATTCATGCGAACGTGCCTGGATTCGAAAGTGTCAAGGGTTTGGCACCATCCCAGCCTTTAATTTCGAGAAGAATCAAGGATCCTGTCAACGCGACCAGTCCATTTTCGTGGATGCGCGCATCTATAATGCCCATTTCTGCAGCTTCGTTTCCAAGTGAATACTGCTGGTAGTCTCCTTGCAGGTCATATAACCGGTATACGCCTTCTTCGTTTAGTACCGCCAGTCTTTCGTCCAAGGTCCATCCGAACCGAATGATTTTGCCTTGATCCCACTGTACTCAGCTGATTAGTTCTGCTCAGGCACTTGAATAAAAAAGGATAACGACACTGAAAATTAGTATTGGCTCCCCTGCAGGAGAGTATACATGTATCTGCGCCTTTGCAAAGGGCGTAGTCCCACCACTGAGAGCGATGAGCCTCGACGAGTCACGCATCAGAGCTACACAGCGTGTCAGTAACACGATATTCAAAAAGAACAGACACATCCACCTAGAGGTCCTCCGTAGACACAACCTGCGACTATGTAATCACTGAGATTTGGGAGCTTTCCTGGTATAGAGTAAACCTGTTGTCGCCTGTAGAACACGTTCCCCTCCTGCATGGCCTCCCAATGCGCTGTGGGATTGTGCTCCATAGCATTATCCATGCTCGCAAGGGACCTCAAGGGTATAGAATCAAGCCAAGAGGAACAGTTGATTAGTATTCTCGCTGTAGCGGTGGAGGAGCAAGCGCAGCGAACGGAACTCGCGACGCGAGCACGCGTCGACCTCCACGTGGACCAACAGGACCTCGGTCACCGCTCCCCAGTGTCTTGGCAAGTTAGTTTGAAGTCTTTCATTCATTGTTCGTTCCTAGACATAATTCCTAGAGTACATAGGTATCGCATGACAACAACAATGACTGATTCATTGTCGTCAAGGAGTTTAAACATAAGAAGAAGTGGTCGTCGACCAACGTCGAGAGTCCGATAGATCAGCCAATGAACGCGTCGCTGCGAACCATAGATACCCAATAAAAACCGAATGGTATACACTTCTTGACGGCGTCATCGTCGAAGCAGATTTGAAAAATGCGGCCATGCCGAGGAAGGTTCATAACACCCTCTTGGTCGCGAATGACGAGCCAGCGTCAGGATATGTGTACGGGCACCCGCACCCGTAACTCATCCTGCCCAAAAAGAACAGAAGCTTCCACGTAATACTGGTAGCTGCTCAGAGTAGCTCGCGCATAGAAATTAATCAGACGTACCTTCACACTCAATCCACCCCATTCAGTTGACGGGAGTACATTTTTACCCAGCTGCAGCTTTCCCTTGTACAATCCATCCGGAAGAGACGAATGCACGTCAAGAGACGGGTGCCGTTCGTGTGGTTGCACCCTGGTCCTGGGCCGCTTTGGAAATCCGATTGATACTTCGGTTTGCAGCGAACGGGTATCTGAGATTCCCTGCTTGTTCGCCGGTATTGGTGGTAGCGGTTTATCTCTGATCGCGAAACGTGGTCGTCCTGAATACAAGGAAGTGTTATCCCTGTCGACAATGGGTGGCGCACTCTTGACAACGCGATGCAGAAGACGGCGTTTGGGGATCACCGGTGCGTCTGACTCGTCACCTGAACTAGAACAAGAGCTGGTGGGACTGTGGGAAGCAGGCGTCGACCAATAAACGTGGACCTGGCGGATAAGTGACACGGTAATAGTCGCGTCCGCAGCTATTTCGCGAGCAAGCAGAGGTGACCGTGGTCTCGTCGTGAAGACAACGAAAAAAAGGAATGGATGTCGACCGAGAAAAACTGGCCGGGTCTGGCAATGTCACCTAGTGTGTCCATGAGCAAACAATACGCCCATAAGAAACCATATACACTCACCGCACACCTAAATGGGATCGGCCGGTCCGCGTGCAAGGGAATTTCCAGCCACGATGTTGGCTCCATGGAGAGTCCATCCAAGGACTGGAAGTCAGCTTCAGGCTGAAGGAGGAGGGGAGCCTCTAGTCTGCATCAAGCCATGTGTCAACGTCGATGTCATGGACAGGACAAGGCACTTACAATCTCCGATCGTTAGGCTCGTTGCTCTCCCAAACGGCGACGACCTTGTACTCCACTTCGGCACGTTCAACACATGTACGTCCCCTAGTGCCAAGCTCACCAACGGAGACTGCTGAACAGCTTTGTGGGAGTTCCTCTCCTTGCCTCGTGGGTTGCGGTAGCTCGAATGAGAATGGGAATTGAGCAGGTCCCGAGGCTAGTTCTGGCAGACTAGGTCTCCTGTCCACTCTGCGGGCACGGACGGTGTTGGCAAGGGCCTCACGTATAGACGTCGTGGATCGTGGAGACGCACTCTCCCCTACCGGAAATGTAAGAGAGGAAAACAGGAATCGATGCTGGTATTCCTCGGTAGGGTTCCCGAACGTTGTGCCCTCATGGGCCGCTGAACTAGGCGAAACATAAAGGAAGGACCCTTCCAGCTGTATTGGAAGCATCATGGTATGTTCTATTCATGAGCGAGCATAGCACTTACAGATACCGTAAGCCGACCCGGGGATGTACACAGTTGAGGATCGAGCAACACCATACCCTCAACAGTATCGTGATCACCATATACGGGCATGGTCCGTGATGGCTCATAACCTCGCCGACGCATGACCTTCACAGTCGGACTATGGACGTGCAGCTGCATCTGGTATGCTCTAAGTTTTGTGTTAAAACTTGAGGGTTTATGTCAAGGACGCGTTCATACCGAAAGACCGATATGCTGAGGCGATTGCGTTTCGTGTTTGTCTCTGCGTCATTGGGCGGCAGGCTTGTCGGAGACGCCGTTGTTGTCCCAACGTTCACGCGAAGGCGTGGACCTCGCCGACCGAGCGACATCTCCCAGCTTCCAGAGCGTAAGGATAGGTGTCCTGGTGTCTGGAAGGCTGGTGGTGGATGCTGTTCAACAGTATGAACTTGAACGCTCGCTGGGTGCAGCGGTAGACTTTTTTCGCCGAGCGCATCATGGGTCTTATATTCAACAGGGCAAGCGGGTCCTTCTGCGTCCCAATCGTCTGCTACAAGTGTGGGAGGATGCAAAGTAGCCGAAGGCACCGGACGCTTCTATTCTGATGGCGCAGATAGCTGCGATTTGCCAGTTTGCGCGATCTACGCGAGAGCCGTTCACGTTATCGCTTTTCAGATGGCAACTCAATGACAGGACTTACAGGACTCGTAGTCAAAGTCTGCGACATATAGACTTTTCGACACATCCCCTCTATTCGACGTCGGGTGCATTCGATCCGGCGGATGGAATGCCGTGTCAGTGGCGTTCTCTGCCGATTTCACTTTTGACTTTAGATATCCTCATGACAGGTATCGGTCCCATCTTGAGCTTTTCGTTTGTTCGAAGGTGTGTTAAGCTCTCGGACGTTCTGCTGAGGATCACACTAAAAGATAGACGTCAGCTGAATCAGTTCGTTTTCATATTCTGAATGCCAGAGTGCATAGAAACACGCATATCACAACAGATTACCCAGTCTCCATCTGCAGCCCCCGCATAATCTAACAGAGAGCGTTGCAGGCCATGACAAGCTTGATTTCTTCGAGATGTATGATAATGACGTTCGGGAATAGCTTCTTCTTCTTCGGGACCGGCGTACATCCACGGAAACATTGACACGGTAACCAACTGACTACTGGTGATCACCACTGATGCGGGCTGGTATTGATCACGTAACTTAGAGTCTAGAATCCAAGTGTGTGAGCGATGTCTGTTCCAACAAACGAAATTGACTGACTGACTCAATACACGCCCCTCCCACGGACGAGCTGGAAAGTGGATGATAATCCACGATAATTCGCAGAGAATTTGAGAGAAGACCGCAATAACCTTTTCGATCATTTCATCTGTGAATTATTTGCCAAGAAACGTTAGCTGTCGAGCTTGAAGCTCAGAGGTCGTGATGGCATTTTTCTCCAGGAACACATTCCTACCATCGCTGATGCAAGGATCCAACAAGTCCGACGAACCTGCGGGAGCTACACGACCCTTGTCATGTGCGTTGCGACACCAGACGGAGAAACTCATACTGCTATAATCAGACATTTCACAGCATGGGCCAAGCTCGAGTCACGCACACTGCATGACAGTCCTGCAACCGGTCGACGAAACAATTCCTTGACTATCTTACACACGATGATCAGCTGATCATTGAGATAATTCTGTGAGAGAACAGGTCCATAAGCTCAGATGCTGAAAGATTGCAAGAAGACTGACCTGGAAGAATAAATCTACCCGCGAGCTGGAAGGTCATTAGACGTTGTGTGCTATCTACAACTTTGAAATGATCGTTCATAGATGGTAAGAAATGACCGGGATTAAACCTGCTCATTGCAATTAGGGTTGAACAGTAGGGGCACTCACCATGAAGACTCAATTTCGTGCGATAAAGAGACCGAAGAAGGGGCAGGACAGCCATCTCTTGTATGTCAGAGCGTTCCGCGACTGAACGAATGTAAGAGGCGGAGATAAAGCTTAGCGAGGCAGAATTGCTCAAATAGTACAGCTGTGAGGGTGCACCAAGCAAAGCTGAATTAGGGTAACGGGTTCGGGAAAGTGGCGTACGCACCGCCTTCCTTGAAGGAGAACGAACGCAACCCTTGCCCTGGCCGTGGTCACAGGAACAATGAGCATGATTCATCATGTTCTAGAAATTGAACGAGCACTCATCGTTTGCCACACTCTAAATTCGCAGTGCCCAATTCTGCAGACTATTACCATAGGAGTATACGGACATGCCCACACACAGCAAACATGCCTGAGATACTTCGGGGCTCGCCGTGCGGCAGAGTCAGAATGCCCCTCAAGTCAGCCCAACTTTTGAGTTTCTCCACACGCGCTGGGTGGTTGATAGCCATGTGTTATGGAACTAGATACAAAGTTACACTCTTCGGCCCGGAATGGTGGTCAATATAAACCCAATCGACAGAATTCTATCATACCTTCCGCACGTTTCCGAAGTGCCATGTTTGTCGTCGGAGAAAAGCCACGCTACTCCCTCACGGAGAACAGCTGGAGTTCCGTTAATTAAGATTCCCGTTCCGCGTCGAGTCGTTCAAGAGCATGAAAACCAAAATCTAAGGCCAATGCTGCCTGATATCGGCCCTCATCTCCGTATTGAGGTTTTAAAGGCTCATGGCAAGAGAAAATACATCTTCAGAGGTAGATAAACATGACCGTACTCCGATCGTGAAGAACGAGGACACTTGAATTACGGAATTCCGATGGGAGCTCTATGCACCGGGAGCAACGGTTTAGATACATGTCCCGGTGAGAAATAAAGGCGAAAAGAACCCCCGTACCTAAGGAAGGCGGATGCAACTGTATACTGGAGAGACAGCTCTCAGCTGCTGTCCAATCATCAGAGCCCCACTGAAGGTTTCCGCGAGATAGTGCAAGTTTTACACACCAAATGACGTTCTAGGGTGGCAAATTCGACTTTCATACGTCCGAATGTTGGAAAGAAGAAATCCAAAAACGATATAGTCTGATTGTTGATATAGGGATTGTGAAACATACTGACTACCAGAGCAAAGCGGAGCAGGCTTGCGATGCGCTTCCTACAAACGTGTTCTGATAAGAAATGGGTCTGAGGGGCAGGTGAGACATATGAGTACGTACTTGCCTCCCGCACATATAGCATATACAAGATTGGGTGTCAGGATTGTAGTACTCTGTATCTCAGATTGATCATAGGGTGGTACATGTGTATCAAAGGTCACAAAGTTTGTCAGTATTCGTATTCTAGGTGACGGGATATCATAACGGCGAAGTACTCACTGGCATTTAGTGCAGTTAAAGAGGAAAAGAATTCACTCGTGCACAACTGACTAGCCCGAATGGTCTGTGCCACCTATGATGCGGGAGGACTTGGCAACGCTAGTGCAACTGCCCGAATCTTCATATGTCGAAGGGGATAAGGATTACTTGTGAGCCGTTGCTATGGAATGATACTGAGTTCGTCAAAGACCAGATATTCACTTCTCCGAGCCTTCAATGCATTGGTAGTGGATACGAGTCACAGTCTTCTACTGCCCCTGGCACGCATCGCAGGTTTTGCAACTGCTTGCCGTTCGTAACCACACGCTCTGACAGCAATGATCACCTAAAACGAGAAAAGCCGACAAGTCAAACTTTATTGGCCGTATGAGCATGCCGAAATATATCGCACGTACAATATCTCTGAATTTATGCTCAACCGTGTTGATGAAAGTACACCTCTGACGGTGGGAGCGACCCGCCGGGCGGAAAAATAAATGGGCAGGTGCGTCAAAATCTAGGCGCCCCAGCGCTTATCGTACAGATTATCTTCGTTGGCTTTATCGTGACCCGCCTTGCTCCCATTTCTCACTAAAGCTGCAACGCAAACTGAGCTTTGGCCTCTACACCGACACAGACACCTGGGCGCATTTTGTGATTCTGGGGCCGATGACACGGTGTATCATCGGCTAGCCATTTTACGTGTATGTTTCAAAGGGTTATGATTCTGTGGAAACTGAAAGTCACAACAATTCGGTTTAAAATCCAGGTCGCCCCAAACGCTCACACTTGCCGGTCAATGGAACATTTGAGCTAATTGCGCCCGAATCGCCCTACCGTATTTCTATTTGCTTTGAGTTCCCCTCGTACGTAAAAATGAGGTTCAAGGGTGCATTTGAATGATGATATCTCACCCTAGTGCTATACTCCATCGCTCTTGAACACCAGGAGTAAGCAGCATCTTTCTGACGCGCGGGGTTTGCTCTAGAACTCGCTGACTGCGTAAAATGTCCAGGTGACGAAATTTGGGTCATGATGCCATTGCTTCCTCACGAGCTGAGCGATCGCATCATCGATTTCCTTCACGATGACCGCTCTACGCTGTCGAAAGTCAGCCTAGTTTGTCGTTCGTTTCTACCAGCAACTCGTTATCATCGTTTCTCGAACCTCGTCCTCGTCGGCAGTCGCATTGAGCGGTTTAATCAGCTGCTCGACATTTCACCGAATCTCGGAGCCTTCGTCAGTAACCTGGTTCTCAACAGTGGTTTGAGCCATACCGTATGGCGGCGACTAAGTGCGGAAACCTTATCCAATATGCTTCAAAGGATGCCCGCTCTCCAATTCCTCGATTTGAGGTTTCTTAGACTTCAGGATGAAGTCATGGACTTGATCGGGACTATCAAAGTGCTGCATAGTCTGTCTCTCGTAGGATGCAACGTACCCAGTGCCGACTCACTTGCATATCTGCTTGGACGGCTCGAGTCCTTAGTACGCCTGGAAGTGGAGGATCTCAACTTCTCTGAGGAGTGCGCCATCGGAGAAAGTGTCGAACGGCCGCACATTCTCACACTTAGCGCCACCGGCTTGACCGATGAAGCTACGAACCAGATCTGCTCCTGGATATTGGATGACGAAGGTCGTTTGGACATTCTATCATTCCATACGAGGCTCCGGTCGAGGGCCGAAGCTATAGCGACGAAGAACGTGATAGAACAGCTTGGTGGTACTCTGACGGATTTCCAGATGGTCGTTGACGCCGAGGCTAGCCTCACATGTGAGTTATCTTCTATCCCCTCCGAGTCAAGCGGTCTCTTGACTGATGTTTTAGCTGTATTCGGCGAATCCGACATTGACCTAGGGTGCCTGACAAACCTACGGTCGTGTCGTTTGGTGTTCAAGCTGCGAGAGATGTGTGTACCCGAGAACCTTTCCCTCCCCTGGATCAGTACACTTGTGTCGCAGCTCTCCTCGAGCTATCTTTCGAACATAGCTGTCAACATTCAAGCGGATAATGTGCAAGACTTGCGCGCCCTGGACTCTGAATGTGGCGTTCGTGAGACGTTTCCCGTAAGATTTGGTGAACTGCAAGCTCTAGATTGGGCTGCAATAGAAGGAGCCTTGGATAACCGATTGCAGGGGTCATTGACGGTCATTACGATGGAGGGTATTGGGAACCCTGGAGTACTTCAAGATTTCCTCCATCTTAGCCATCCAATATTGGCAGGACTCATACGCCTCATCCATGCATAAGTACCTTGTATAATTAGAGGTATGACATTTGTCATGATCCTGCACTCATGCTAGTGCTGATCTTGATCTTGTAGTAATGCATGTGAATAGAGGGTATAGTATCACAGCAATTCTATATCAGCTCTAACAACAATCCGTTCTGACAGCACTTAGTAAGGCGCGGCAGCAGCTTGACACTGAAATGCATCATTAGCAGAGACCGCGTACAAGGAGATAACACACTTACAGCTTTCAGCTGTTCAAGGTACCATGTGCAAGAAGGAAGATCAGCCTTCTCCAAGCACTTTGTGAATTCTACATTCCACGTCAGTTCTAATATACCTTTCTATCACTTCACAATACTCACCCTTCGCTTGAGCGTCACAACTGATACCCTGCGTCTGGTAAGACTGTTGCTGTACAGGAACAGCCTGTGCTGGGGCTTCAGGGGCAGGAGCAGCCTCGGAGCGGCCTCCAAAGAGCATGTTGGAGATACCATGACCGATGGTGGAACCGACAGCTACGGAACCGGCAGTTGCAGCCATTTGTGCGAGCATGCCAGGCTGGCTAGCACCAGCCTGAGCAGGAACGG
>JANHOG010000608.1:0-13820 GCA_027627325.1 Phlebia brevispora
CCAGTACTTCGGCCGTGACGAGGAGGAGGCGCAGGCTAATGCGGAGGGCGTGCTCGGGGACGGCACCCTGTCGAACCTGGAGATGGCGGCGAAGGAGGCCATTTCCCGCGTAATGGCTAATCCTGACGTCCAAAATGCGGCTGAGAGCATTAGAGCGGGTGCAATGAAGGTGAGTATCTGCACGCACGATTCTCGCCTAAGCTAAACCACGATTTCCAGCTCTCTGACTACCTTGCCCAAATGTCCGAGCGATGAGTATACAATGCGGTTCACGGTTTGGTTAGGCTTTGTTAGGTATATACATGTTGTGTGAGATAATGACTGTTTGGTGGCCCAAATCTTATACATGATATTTATACATCTGTGCCGCACGCGATATCGTAGACAGCTCATGTAGACGTTTCAGGAAGGCCGCACTCTATGACAGAGACTTCCGAACGCAGGGGCACGACGCGCTGTATCTTTAGCCCGGCAGCCTCGATGACCTTCTTCCAGTTCATCTGGAATTTGCGGTAAGTATCACAAAGCAGGTCTGGATGCAGACAACACAATGAACGTACCACCGTGCGCCCCTGAGCGTTCATTAGGCCCAGCAGATGCAGTACGACCACCTCTCTCGCTCTGGCTGCAGCACCGAAGTTAGCTGGTATAAACGGCGGAGCCGCAATTGCTTGGTACGAGGTGTTGTCTAGTGAGTTCAAAGATGGGTGAACATCGCCAGCCGAGTCGTTGGAACGTATGATGCTCGGCGTCGAGATGGTCTCGATAATGATCACTTTCGACTGGTAAAAGTGAGTTGGATGTTTCCGACGCACAATGTTATGTCTGACTGACCTGTGGGCCTGTTGCAGCGGCAGTATTCTTCAGAATTTGGATCTGCACAATCTTGAGTATCAGTGTGTGGACCAAGTCGACGTAACATACCGCTTCAGCATCTGCCCAATCATGTCTAGAGGAAAACCCAATGAACATTCGAAGGCTATGACCGAAACAATTTGGTGACTTACAAGACGTATCGGAACACATAGTTGTAGTCATTGCCACGACGGGACTGCGGCTGGAAGAAGTCTTGCACTTCTGCCACTACACGTCCTTGATCGGATGGGTCGGGGAATTCATTCGCAAGGTGATCTTTTGTAATGGCTATCACCTGAGGGAGGTCTTGGTTCACGAATCGCAGAGATGGGAAACTGTGAAAACCCATGAGCCGCGTCCCATTAGATCGAAGATATTGGGTACTTCTTCGCCAGTTGAATGGAAAGGAAGCCCTGGCCGCCACCGCAATCAACTATGGTACGTCCCTCGAGCGAATTCCATGGGTAGTCTGCGATCACGCCACGATTGTGAGCGTCACCGTTGGCCTGAAGCACGAATATCAGCTAGGTTATGAAAGAAAGACAGCGCACGTCCGTGAGACTCGCACCCGGATTGTTTCGGCCATACGCCTGAAGGCAGAGGGCTGGGTTTGCAGCCATTGGAATAGCGGCAAGTCTGTTCCGTGTATCATCTGTATAGGCGTATGAACGACAGAGTCGGAATGCTTCCACTCCGGATGCTGCAGCCAGTCTGAGAGTGAACTTGCGATTTCCGGTATGTATACATTTCTGGAAATGTGAGGTTTGAGCGAACAATCATAGGGATAGAATTCGGGGAAAATGAGAATTTCACTCACTCGACGAGCTTGCGACCATTCTTTCCTTGCAGCAGTTCGTAGCCTGGTCGATTGAGGGCGAAGACGCCCTCTTCCGTTTCGCGCACCCAACCTTCTGTGGAGAGGAAGCGCAGAATAATGGTCAACTTCCGGCTGTTGATATCCAATGCCTTCTGAATTTCAGACACATGAGCCCCTCTTTTGCGATCAGGAACGCCACCTAGGAAGTCTACGACGCCTGTATCTATGATCGCCTCTAGAGCGCCTCGATTGTAGGGACTGAAGCTCTCTTCACAGGCCTTTTCGTGAGGGTATTCAACAAGGTTCTTGAGCTGTCCCTGAACAGCAAATACAAATTGGGGAATCATAAACCAAATGAAATGCATGCGCGTGCGTGACTTACGACCGTAGCTGTTTAATCACGCGCCCACGTCAGTCGTTTGCACGGACAAATGGTGATTAAATCATACCGAGCAGGAGACGACGGGCTTCGTAGAGCCGCGGCGACGGGAGATACGAATACTCATCCAGGGGATGAGGTTCCGTCGCCTGCAAGGACAGAGGCGGCAGATCTGCTGCGACCAGCTCCTCCCGTAAAGCGTCAATGGCGTGATTCAGCGTTTTCTGCAGCGCGTCAAGTTCCTCCTGACGAGACATTCTTGCGCTTAGCTGAGAGTAGGGGATAGGAAACAGGAGGACACACACAGTAAGTCTTGCGCCTGGGCATTTATAGGGTATGTTGTTCTGATGTCTTGATGAATATGTCCGAGGACATTGTATGTATCGTGCCTCCAGTTACCCCGGTACTGCTAGGCCGCAAGGATCACACGCAACAGTGTTCGAGGGATCAGGCATCTGATGCTGTATCGTGCGTCAGTGCTGCATTCAGCCGTGACTTATCATCCTACGGATGACGACCAAGTCTGGAATAAGGACAGAGGAGAAATCAGAATCAAGCGTCTCGAGTGGTAAAATACCTCTATCAAGGCACACGGAAACACTGTTAACCGTAGAACTTAGTATCATGTCACGTCCGATCCGGTAGGCTTCGGTGTGCTGTATCTTGACACTGGCTATACAGCAATAGGAATGTTCTGTTATCTTACAATCAGTGAGGCGCGTACAAATCCGGTCGGATTACTTACAATCTTTTAACACACCGCGGTCAACACACACAACACACTGTGCCATAAATCCATACGTGTTACTCATACATTGGCACGTACGCAATATTATAGACATCTCATGAAGAGGTTCCAGGAAGAACACACTCTATGGCAGAGACATCCGCACGCAGAGGAATGACCCACTGTATCTTCAGCCCCGCGAATTCAATGACTCTCTTCCAATCCATCTGACTAATGTCGCAGTAAGTGCTATCACGATGAGACACAAGCCTCAGATAACGAACGTACCACAGCACGAAGCTGAGCGTTCACGACGCCCAACAGATAAACTATGACTCGAGCACCTCTCTCACTCTAGCCGCGGCACCAAAGTTGGCCGAAATAAATGGTGGGGCAGGAATCTGTCGGTACGTGTCGACCAGCGAATCCAAGGACGAGTAGACGTCAGTGAACCTAGTCGACTGAATGATGCTTGGAGTGGGGATGGTTTAGACTATAATCACTTTCAATTGGTTAGAATAATGATCAGTTTGGAAGAAGCACTGTCAGTCGTGACTGACCTGCGGCCTGCTGCACACGCAGTATTCTTGAGAACTTGAAAATCTATCCTGGTCCGCAGCATCGGTACATTAAGCAGTCTGGAAGAGCGCACTGCTTCGCTGTCAGCAGCCTTAAATATCGACTCTTAGAACATACCGCGTCCGGCCTGGTATTTTTTTTGGTGGCCACGCGGCATTAATAGGAAGGTCCCAATACTATATATTCAGTAACGTTACCCACAATAATGAGGTACACTGAAACTAGCCTATACGTCGTTCCGTGTTAAGAGTGACGAAGGCTGTAAGAGTCAAGAATAAGAGCAGCCTCCCGGGTCGCAAGCGGATGAGAACAGATCTATAGACAGCGACCACTGCAACTGATTCGTACTTGCCAGGAGGCCTATGCGATGTTCGAACATCGTTAAAGTATTCATGACTTGTAATATTAGGGTGGTTTATAGTAGGTCTTTGAGCGTCGCACTGTGCAGACACGGTTTAAGTTCAACAAATTGCAGAGGCAGCCGCCGTGAATCCCGACGCCCGTGGGAAGATCAACGATCTTCGGCATCTTCCGTGCTAGCGCCCACTTAACTCTAGCTGAAGTTCGAGCCTCGAGTCAGTCTTCAACACTTTGACTAGTACCACGTCCTATATTTTTGCAACAGCCATGAGTAAGTGACGTATAAACCCTTGGATATAAGCTTATTCCACGTATTACAGATGCTGAAGCACTAAATGGCCGGCTACTATTTGCTATCCCGAAGAAAGGCAGGTCACAACTACTAGTCGAGCATGAAATGTTTCCTCATAGCGGACTAGGTCGCTTACATGACAAGTGCATCCAGATCCTCGCAGGTGAGCGCACCGCTGCTTGGGCTTTGCATTAATTTCATAGGTTGATAGGTGCGGACATCCAGTTCAGAAGGGATCATCGACTCGACGTCGCGCTCGTAAAGAATCATCCTATTGCACTGTACGTACTCCATCTATTACTTCTTACAATATCGGCAGCAACTTGCTCCCAGAGTCTTTCTTCCTGCGTCTGATATACCCTCCTTCGTTGGCAAAGGCAACATTGATCTCGGCATCACAGGCCACGATGTGATCCTCGAGGCTCGGATGCAAGACCATGTCACTGAAGAACTACGCCTTGGCTTCGGGAAGTGCGCATTACAGGTTCAGGTGCCAGAGTCAGGTCCTATACAAAGCGTCGAGCAACTGGCTGGAAAACGCGTTGTTACCTCATTCGAGGTGCTCTCTGGGGAATACTTTGGACAGCTCGACGAGAAGCTAGGCTTCACAGGTGATGCAAAGACCAAAATCGAGTATGTAGGCGGAAGTGTGGAAGCTGCATGTTCATTAGGACTTGCTGATGGCATCGGTAAGCCCAGTTTACTAAATTAAGCACCGACGCAACTCACCGCCTTGCAGTCGATCTTGTCGGTATGAATATTTCAGATAACCCCGCGATCTACCTCTAAGAAATTTCTAGAATCTGGTGATACAATGCGTGCGGCTGGACTGCACGCCATTGCAACTGTTCTAGAGACGGAAGCCGTCCTCATCAAATCCAGCGTACGAAAGCACCCGTCCCTTGATTCGCTCATCCGCATGATTACAAGTCGTATTGCGGGTGTTGTTGCGGCAGATCGCTACGTCGTGTGCGAATACAACGTTCGTCGTGATCTGCTAGCCAAAGCCTCTGCAGTCACGCCTGGACGTCGGGCACCGACAATCAGCCCTTTGGAAGACGAAGCCTGGGTGGCCGTGAACGCGATGGTAGAAAAG
The DNA here is from genome assembly GCA_027627325.1 of Phlebia brevispora. Taxonomy (NCBI): domain Eukaryota; kingdom Fungi; phylum Basidiomycota; class Agaricomycetes; order Polyporales; family Meruliaceae; genus Phlebicolorata; species Phlebicolorata brevispora. The sequence goes on from JANHOG010000608.1 coordinate 5,106, forward strand.
AAAAATATGGCTGAGGTGATGGACAAGCTCGTCAGCATAGGGGCAGAGGATATCTTGATCTTTAATCTCGACAACTGTAGAGTATAACTAGCCTGCTTCTTGGTCACACTTCTTGCGAATAGTGAGTGCGATTCTTCGTTCTGCAACAAACCTGTGTCGTGCTTGGGTTGACTCCGACTGTGCTGTGTCTAGAACCTATGGAGAGATCCGTTCCTAGATAGAAGGTCAGCCGTTGTTCCCTATGATGAAGTACCCCTACAACTTACAACGTGGGTATTAGGTTTGCGGTCTGCTTTTTGCACTTCGTGTCAGCGCTAAGATAATAAGATATCATCATGCGCATCGCTGTACGATTCCCCAGTCTGAATCCTTGAAGACTCTTCTCTCGACCCTCCCGGGGCCTCACACTCGCTACCATCGATCATGTCTCTTAGCCCTGCAGAAAACCCTCCGTTCCGCGGTCGCTTCAATCCATCCCGTGGTAGAGGTCGTCCTCCTTACCGAGGACGAGCTAGTCCTTCCAGGGGCCGCTGGTCGGGAAACTATGCTTCCGGCCGCGACATCCTGGACGGTCTGGTACCGAAGCCCTTGAAGACCATAAGTCAGAGCGAGGGTTCTTCCATGCCTGACATTGTCGCAGAAGACGTACAGTACCTCGCTTCGTATAACTGGGATAATACAGAAGAACCGACGATCATCGTACCCGGTCAGTCTTCATCGTTTCGGAAGGTTCATTTCTGATAGACACTTCGACAGGCTCGCCACGGGTTTGGCTGAGCAGAGCCGTCCCGTTCAAGGTTGATCCAGACAGTGGACACGCACTTGTGGACCAGAATAGTTACAGAATGCCGTCGTACCCTCTGCTACCCTTATTCCGCGCAGTAGACTTCATGGAGCAAGAACGGATGTCCAAGTTCGATTGGGCATCCGTGGATATTGTTACGGACAGGAATACTTTGAGAAAGCTCCTCGCCTTTGCGCAAGGCGATAAATCAGAGTTTCGCATCGATATACAGCTAGCTGGGCTGTGGACGGTGCTATTCCACCGGTGGGAGCATCGCCATCTAGACGGTGATGAGAAGCGCGGCTACGCAGACTCGTTTGAGCGTGCGACAACCGCTCCTGCTCCGGGCATGGAGAATTGGACGGGAGTTGGGCATAACAGGGTCATTTCATATGTGAGTGGACTATGCAATCACGAACCCGTATGTACGACATTGAATTTGTTCGTAGGATCTGGCGGGGCTGAAAATTGTCCTTCGATACGCTGTGGAAGCTTACTATCCTCCGGACGGCGACAGTCACGCAAGCTCTGTGGAGAGAGGTCAAGCTGTCGTAGAGAAGAAGCTCGACCCACTTGATGACCTAACCGATACGATCTCCTCATTACACATCACAAAGCCCCCTCTTCAGGCCGCGACAAACGATCCTTCACGTACTCACGACGTGCGCATCGTACGCGGAGGGGCCGAAGTACCCCAGTCTGCTCTCATTAAATTGAAGACGCGCTCTGAACGGAGCATCGCATATTTCGACTGGGGTCACTTCTATCCGCAACAATTCCTTGGCCAAATTCCCACTCAAATAATGGCTGTGCACCGATCGGGCAGCTTCTTCGACATCCAGGAGAAGACGCTGGACGCACCAGAGTTCCAGGCGGTCGCAGGCGACGCTCAGAATGGGCTGAAGAAGCTGTGTCATATCTTGGAGGAGATACACAATTTTGCTATGGCGCATGGGAAGGAGGCACGATTAAGTCTTCTCTGTAGAGGTGGAGAGCTTCGGGTCATGCAACGCAGGAGCGCAGATAGCTACCTGCCCTCGGAGGTACTCAGAAGGTTCGAGTCTGCCGAGTAATCGGGGAGGTGCAGATGTAGCGGGCGTTCCAGTTTCATTGTCTGCAATTTCAACTAAAGATTGCGTTTATTGGTACTATACAACGGGTGCGAGGTGTCGAAAGCGTACGTTCTTTGGCTGTTTTTTTGCCACGGGTCTCCGCTCACATGGTGCAATAGGGGCTAGAATGACGGAACCGTCTTGCTGCGGTCTGCGACGTGTGTATTAGGTTCGCTGATACGCGGAAGAAAGGTCTCTTCGCCTTAGCGCTCGACATTGCTAGCACGCACATATATAGGTCATCGGCTTGCAATCTTCGTACCGAACATACGCTCCACTCTATATCGCAGTAGACCTTTCTCTCTACAAGATGTCTAACTTCCAGAATCGTTATCAGACTGGCAACGCGTCTGCGAGGGGCCAGCGAGGCCCTTTCGTACGAGGAAGAGGAACGTATCCTAACAGAGGCGGCACGTCTTACCGTGGGCGGGCTAGTCCATTCAGGAGTCATCAGTCGGGAAGCAACGTTCCCGACCGCGACCTCCTGGTTGGTCTAGGCAAGACGCCTATCAAGACTATTCGTCGGGACACGGAGTCTTACACCACCAAGGTCGAGATCAAAGATGTGAAGTACCTAGCTTCGTACAACTGGCTTGAAGATGATCAACCGACCATCGTCGTGCCCGGTAAGCACTCGTGTCTGTAAATCTTCGAGACCATCACTCAAGTCCAATAGGTTCTCCCCGTATCTGGCTAAATAAACCCGTGCCATTCAATGTGTCTCCTGATGACGGAGAGAGGTGCATCGATCAGGACGAATATAGAATGACTTCGCGCCGAAAGTTGGTCCCTCTCTTTCGAGCGGTGGACTTTATGGAGAATGAGCAGAAGGGACCGAAGTTTGACTGGACGTCCGTCGACATCATCACCGACAGGAATAACCTCCGGAAGCTTCTCGCTTTTGCGGAAGGGAAGGACGATGAGTTTCGTATCGACATGGAGCTGGCCGGGCGCTGGAATGTTCTTCTTAATAGATGGGGGGACCACACCTTGGAGCCTGCCTACGGCTACGGTGGCTCGTTCGAGCATGCCACCACAACGTCAGGTCCTGGATGCGAGCGAGGAACGCTTGCTGGTCATCACAGGATCCTCACTTACGTAAGTGACGACGCTTGCGACCCTTAACACATACTGATTAGTCTGCAGGACCTCGCGGGATTGAAATTAGTCGTTCGCTACGAAGTTGACGCATGCTATCCCGACAAGTCCACGCAGGGAGCAGGCGCCGCCGCAACGGACGCCACGGTCTCCGATCCGTTCGAGGATCTAGTAGGCGCAGTGTCTGGCCTGAGCATTGCAAAGACTTCCACCGATGTTTCGGAGGCTCAGGCTGCTAGAAAAGACGATGTGAAGATCATTCGCGGGGGCGTTGAAGTCCCTCAGTCCTCACTCATTAAAATCAAGACCCGCTCATCCCGTAACGTCGACTCCTTTGACTGGGGACAGTATTACCCACAACAGCTCTTGGGACAAACTTTCACGCAGGTAATCGGCGTTCATACATCCGGAGAATTTTTCGAAATTCGTGAGAAGAAGCTCGATGCACCCGAGTTCAGAGCCATCGCTGACGAAGCGCAGGAGGGGCTGAAGAAGCTGCGGCGGGTCTTGGAACAGATTCATGATTTTGTAGTGACACAAGGCAAGGCAGCGAGGCTGAGCATGGTATGCAAGGATGGGGTGCTACAGGTCATGCAACGCGAAAGTACCGATAGTTATCTGCCCCCTGACCTGCTCTCTCGTTTCGATCCAGCTTCTTAGTAAGGTTGTGCTGGGTACGTCCGCGTCACTCCATTCCCGCACCATTACAGACCGAATGCGCTCACAATACTTCTTTGTAGTCCGTCATGCGAGTGAAACATGCGATCTGAAGTACGGGTTCTTACGCTTTAGTGTAGAACTTGTCTGGCTACCAATCTGTACTAAGTGAACCATTGCCCTCTGAGCCTGCGAATTGCGGAGCAGACTGCCTAGAACAAGAGCGGAGAACTGCTAGTAGCGCATCATGCCGAAGACGATCATGATATAAAACCAACCAGCTTTAGTTCGACTGAGCGTCTGACTCTCTTACCACTTTCCGCCACCACGTACTCAGTTGTATGAAGAGCAACATTGCGGATATGACTCTGAATTCTCAAGAGGAATATCTGTACCTATGCATCGTCAGGAAGCTCACTGACTCAGAGCCTGCGCCAGTGGGCTTCATTAAGATGCCGATCGTGCAAACCAAAAGTGGGAAGCCAAGCTCTCTCACTGATCTGCGGCACGAATGCCAGCTACGAAGGTTCATGGACGAAGAAGACGCATTCTTGTTCGCCCTGCCACGCGATGCGAACATGATGTGTCCTATATCGAACATGGACGAGGAAACGCTCTCCGTTAAGGAGTATCTCAGAATGGCAAGTGAGATTGCGCTTGGGTGAACGGCACGACGTTGACATATTTGACAGCCTGGAAATGACACCGTGTTCATATGCAGCAGCTTCAGAGATACACGGGACCAGCAGGCGGGCAATGATGGTAATGGAGATAACTGTAGCCTTCACAATGGTTCAGACAGCAGCGAAACTTGTGCTCCGACAGGAATCGAGCCCATACTGAACCTGAATTTCCATCTTTCCTGCTGGTACGATCGTTTCCAGAGCCCCGATCCAGTCAGTTATTTGTTTTGTTGATTTCACAATTCACCAGGGGGTCGCAGACCGAATCAATGTCGCCCAAATACACCAGGGAGCGGGCGACGTCCTATATTGTAACTCCTCTTCCGGATTACTTCTTTGCAAAGAGCTGCACTTTTACGGCGTTCGCACGGGCTTGCGCAGATGGCCATCGCGTCGTCTTTTCCATTGAAAGTGCTTTTCAGGATAAATCATTGTTTTACGTCGGAACAGCTGGGAAATCTCGTCAGGTCGAAGTTTACTCGCTACCTGGCGTGGTTCCTCGTACGTTCCCCGACAAATCCGTGGCATCCAATGGTATCCTATGGACACATTTGGCGTTGGTATGGAAGATCACTAGCGGGGAAGGGGAAGTACAAATATATGTGGACGGTGAACTTATCTATGTAGACGCAATAGAGCGGAAGGACCGTGTCGACTTCCTTCGGGGACTGATGTCCACCAACTTCGTCCTTGGTCGTTCCAAGAAGGATGGATTTTGGGACGGCGGTTGGGATGGTGATGTGAGTATATTCCAAATGATCCTCTGAATAATACGGTCTAACTGGATTGTCTGCATGCTCAGATAGCGGGCGCACGCGTCTATTCGCACGCTCTCGATGAGGTATAACAGTAACATGTCGTCTGGCAATGCAGGCACGTTCAGCTGAGCTTCCTTTGCAGTCAGAGGTCCGCGAGCTGGCCGAAGAGGCTCCCAAAGTACCGAATCCCAATCATCCCAAAGCCTGGAACGACAGGCAGGTTTAGGCTGATGAACCAATCTTGAATTTTGCTTCTTTGTCGGACGCCGTATGTTTCTGTTCTCATTACGTGTCTTTTGAAGCTCTAATGATAATTCTTCAGCTATGTAATGGGGTGCGAGACATCACATCCGCGATGTCTAACTCTGGAAAGTTTCATTAGAATTTGCAGTGCCATTTTCGAAGAATTTGTAAAAATGATACTCTAAGCCCAATATGTTTTCCGACCCGATGCAGAAGCTCGCGTCTAGCACAGAATGCCAATCTAGTCTGCCACGATGAGTGCGTGCGGTCAACTTGGGGATCATGCCTCACGGCCGCAATGCAGCTCTACATTCTGGCATTGCTACAACCACGTTGCAGCGTATGCCTTAAAGCTCTTGCCTCAAGTGCGGAAGCAGCCAAACGTTCTTGCACTTATCGACCATAATGAACGCTGTACAGGATCCCTCACCGACGAGCCCGTCAAGGGCCAACAGCAAGCTCCCCAGTCGCCGTCAAAGCAACCGGAGCTGGATCTCCATGCTCGCTAGTCCTAATGTCGGGCAACATGCACCTTCTCTGCCTCCCATGCCGTACATGGCATCGCCTGCTTCCTCGGAGAAGACAATTACGGGCAAAGTCAGCCAGGTGGTTCTCTTCACGCAAGACAGAGCACCGCAAGAGACCAGGGCTATACCCGCCGACGCAGCAGGTAGCTCTGAGGAAGGAGAGGCCGAGACAAAGACGGTGACGGGGACGAACACGGAGGGGGAAGGGCTCGGAGGACAACTTGCTGCCTACGCTGAACGAAGCGACCGAGCAGCCCATCACACCGCCGCTCACGGCAGATTGAGCGCTCAGACACGGTTGATTCAAGGTTGGCGGTAACTCTCACCGAGAAAGCGACCTTGCGCTCAAACTATCACTACGCAAGCAAAATACTATGGCTTTGAACGCTGAAGAATGGACTGCAGACTCGAATGAAGCCCTCACATTGTCACTTGGTACCAATTTACCCGCTAGATACGCGTCGACGCGTCCTGACGACCTGTTTACAGTGCGTGCAGAGGAGGACAAACAGGTTCTTACTTCTATGGAAGATTACGAAGGATTTCATCCTTCTTTCACTTACCCGGTATGTCTGCGTTCCGTTTGTCGCGTTGCTTGCGTTAACTTAACCTGTCGCCCGACAGATATATGGCGAAGACGAAAAGCTCTATGGCTTCCAAGATCTTGTTATAGACGTGCGTAGCACCTCATCCATTGACTTTCTTTCATATCTAACCGACACTCTAGCTAAAATTTGCCTCAGGCTCATTGACCACGTACCTTGGCGTGTCTTACTCTGCTAAGCTTCCGACAACAGCGGCTGAGACAGTCGACGATGTGGAAGGGCTTTTGGCGAAGGTCATCCCCCCCAGGTCCGTGTTGAGTACCCTGGAGTATGTCTACACACTGACGTCTCTGATAACACGAATTTATCTCTGCAATTGCCATATTGCACCGACGCCACTGGATTTGCAGGCTACATAACGTCCCCCTCTGAATTTACAGCAGCTGTTGAAGCGGATGCACGAACATTCCGCCCATTTGGCGAGAAAATAAGCTCGTATACCCGTGTTCTGCGAGATGTGAACGAGAAGGGGAAAGGAAAGGCTCAAGTTGAAGAGCAAGAAGTTGAATTTGAAGTATATCACGTATGTATTCATCTGGATGAGCTCCTGACGAGGACTTACTTCACATTCTCACAGTGCACCTGGCAGACGCCAGGATTTCGTGAATATCATCGACGTATGCAGCTATTTATTATTCTATATATCGAGGGTGGATCATATATCAAGGAAGAAGATGAGGGCTGGGAATTTGCCGTTGTGTAAGTGTTCCCACTGTTCTCCTGTCGTGCAAGAATGCTTGACCATTATTTACATTGGTACGGCTAGGTATGAGAAACGAAAACGACAGGATGGCACGGAGACGTACCACTTTGTAGGATACTCATCGCTTTTCCAATTCTACCACTTTCCGGAGAACATACGCATGCGGCTCAGCCAATTCGTGATCTTAGGTCCATATCAAGGCCAGAGACATGGAGGTACGCAGCCCTGAGTCTATCCCTTATTCGACACTTATCTGTTGCGTACCTTACAAGCTGCTCTCTACGACGCCATTTATGCATATATCTGCTCTCGCCCAGATATAGTGGAACTTACAGTCGAAGATCCTGCCGAGGCATTTGAAGACCTGCGCGACCGATGCGATCTCACTATGCTCCTCAACCACGAGACCTTCATGCGGGAAGCGTTCGGTGAAGAGGCTGAGGGTCATAGTGTCGGGCGTCCTAACAAAGGGAAAGAGAAGGCTAAGGAAAAGCGGGGGAAAATGGGTCCACCGTTTGACAAAGCATGGCTGGAAAAGTGGCGGAAGGAGCTCAAGATTGCGTCCGTTAGTATCTAGTCCCTTGGTAGTATCCCTCGTTTACAGACTGTGATCGCTGACCTTTACTTCTCTTTGTGCAGAGGCAGTTCCATCGACTGGCGGAGATGCTGCAATGGAGACGTCTGAATAAACAAGACGCGCGGCAGATGAAAGACTTTAGGCTCCAGGTCAAAGAGCGGTTGTACCGTTTCAACTTCGTACGTGTCCATGCAATTCTAGCATGATGCTGGTTGATTCTCACTCGTGTCCGCGTCCCGCAGGAGTTATTGATGCAGCTGGAGAAACCGGACCGCAAAATCAAGCTTAAGGAGACGTTCCTGAACGTGTGTAAGGACTACGAGCGCATCATGGCGCCGCTGGTACTGTGATGCCGTTTGTATCGGATCGAACTATTGAAGGCTCCCCATCGCCGTACGCAGGTCCGATCGCTGTCGGCATCATCTCATCGCAAGCAGGACAGACCGCAGTCGCCAGACTATGCAGGCCATCTCTTACTTTCCTTCTTTGCTCCGAATTGGATTGTATCATTCGCTACACAGATGACGAGAAGTGGCGTGCATTTCGATGCATTATTGATTCGGAATTAAGGATCGATCCATGTCTTCTATATACATGTTCACTGCTCGTACTACATGGTACATCTAGTGGTATATTATGATGGCACAGATAGGATACAGATATATTATCCACATGAGGCGAGGGGACCATCGCTGTCGGACGTCGGTGGTGATGAATACAGGATGGCAAGAGACATAGTATGTGTGGCGGCCGGGCGTGGGCCTCGGACCATATATACAAGATGCAAGGATGCGAAGGAGAGAGGACGTGAGTATGAGCTTGAGGAGACTGAACGTGCATAACAATACGAGCGAGCGAACAGTGAACGACAACGACAAGAGGATGAGGATGAGGAGGACAACCAAATCGAACCATCAGCCCATGAAGAAACTAGAACTCCACGTGAAAAACGCAGACAATTAATCGTA